>JAWCTZ010000448.1:0-41099 GCA_036850595.1 Rhyacichthys aspro | reverse complement strand
TCATTACAATTTCAAACCTAAGGGCACTCGGAGAGCAGAGACCTCTACCAAGGCCAGAAGTCCACTCATCTCCCATTTAATGGTTACTGATAATATGAAACCACAAATGAGCTACATTTTGGAGTTACATTCAGATGAACAAAAACCTATACATCACTTTAAATTGATCATATTTTACTGCACATATTGACAGATCATGTAAATAGATTGGCTGGTTACCATGTCACTCAAACTGCATCAGGAGGTCATAATGTTTTGGTCTGGATGTATTTATGCATTATATATTTGTGTTTTATCGAAACATTTTCCAGCAACTGACTTCTCCCTCTAATAAAAGAAACCACACACTTGCCAAATAAGCCCCTTACTAAAGAAGTATATTGAATAACATATAATACACATACCCACATTTGACATAATGTAATAAATAAAAAACGTCAATACAAAGGCACTGAGTTTGATTTCCATGAGGTGGAACAAATGGACACAGATTAAACTTGAATGAAATTGGATACACTTCCAAACAATCAAAATCTCAAAATCTAGGGGACAGTACCAACATATACAGAATAAACTTGCTCTGGACCAATCAGAAAGCAGAACATGACATAACGCCCGCCCTAATTTACTTCTCACTTCTCTAAGAAAGTGAATGGGTCAGGCTGGCCAGGCTAGGTGCACAGATATTAACAGATAGTGTTTTAGCGCTCGAGACCAGTCTTAAGACCATTTTGTAAAGGTCTTGGTCTTGTCATGGTTTCAAATCCTAAAAGTCTTCTCTTAGTCTCAAACTCATTTTTACTCAGTCTGACATATTTGTCTGAAAACCTCAATCATTTGTTAATCTATTAAAACCTTGTTAAATCTACCGTCTTCACCAAACATTACATTTTAAATCGAAAACTGGACTTGTACTGTTTATACTTTTTAACTGTTCCTGTGTATCTATTACACTGTATTGTGCACTGGTTCTGGTCTTGACTTAGTCTTGACCTGCACTGGTCTTGGTCTTGATACACTCTGGTCTCAGTCATGTCTTTGTGCTCGGTCAGTGCGGTCTTTGCTCCAACACTGTAGGACCTGAACTGAAAATGTGTGTAAAGGGCTGTGTCAGATTCTGAGCAGTCAATATCTAATTTGGCTGTGTAATACAAAAGCTCAACAAGGATGCAAAGAAAATCCATTGACACTGTACAGAAGGAGTCGCACGTGGTTGGGCTTGTCACTGTGTAGATAATTTGCAATTTTACCAAATCCTCCACTGGACATCAGATTCTACCACAACTACAGCTGCACCCATCACCTTTCTATTACATAGTATGTCTACTTCACAAATATTTCCAAAGATGAAAAAACAGAGGTAATTCTTTGTATGTATGAGTGAGCACTTTGCTGCCCACACTGTGTCATGCCTGGTTTCATGAATTGTATTACATCACAAAAAGGACGACCCAACTGATGAGTTACAACATCTACCTCACACGAAACCAACTGGCAAAACAGAAATATTGAAAAAAAAAGCCTGACAGTGACCATTGAACCCTGTGGAAATGGTGTTACTGAATAACTCATTAGTAAAGCATTGATTTATTCTACTGTTAATGCTGTGCAAGGAACGACAAGAGAGATGAGTTCAAAGGCATAAAAGGTGTGTCCTGTGGTGGTTTATGAGACTTAAGCGTTTCTAAAATAAAAGCTTTTTGATCAAGTTTAGGGCAAGATTTATAGTTACAAGTTAAATAAAAATAACCTGACTTTATTATATTTTGCATTCTTTATTCCAGCCTTAAACACCCTGGTATCTTCCCCTAATGAGGTTTTAATGTGTCTCATAACCTGACATCTTATTATCTTACAGAAACACCAAAATGCCACAACACTAGGAATATATTGCTACATATACTTATCATACACTACATTACAATTGCTTGTGAAAAGGTTTTAAAGAAGATTATTGGAGAATTTTGTAGCAGCCAGTCTAAAAACTGTCCATTTCTTTTTTGTGTCTTTCTTTCCACTCTCATTTCAGTCCATTCAGTCAGGAGCCCTGCTGCAGACAAGGCAGTAGAGAAAAGAAGCAGGCGCAGCTTGAGACATTCTCACTGATGTTTCGGTGCCTGTGTCAGGGTGTCCTCTAGGGAAAGGCCTGAATCTTTAGAAATTTCAGTTTTCATCATCTTCCAAGGTAAAAGGACACAAAGGGATGCTAGACAAACCACACAACACAAACACAATTCATTTCAGTTCACTTCAAGACTGCACTCACATTTTACCAGAAGTTTATTGCAGAGCCAATGGTATAATATATTGTATTGTACAAAGGCTTGTTCATGTTCAAGGATTATGGAGTACAGTGTGTCCTTTTATTGTGGGTGGACTATCCATTATTAAGGCAATGATTACAGAAAAATCAATGGCTTTGCATAATAAGTCAGGGATAAGAGGGACGTCTGCACTCATAAAAGTAAGATTAAAAGTTTGGACAGGCTGTGTAAGGCTCTGACAGTAAAACGAGAGTAGAGTTCAGTGCTGACAAGGCACTGAGAGAAATTACAGTGCTCATTAAACTGTCTGTAAATCCTCACTCAGCTGGGGGCCACACCTGACACTCTGCTTAATGCTACTGTACATCACCCTCACACGAGACAGGGGGCTTCCAAGGCGCATGTGTTTTAACTTGCATTACTACTGATGGACACTGTAGAGTTTCATTTCCACTGAGGCACACTACAGGGTCAGCACGGCACAGTGTGGTACCGGTAACTCCTAAAGAGGCCCTCGTCTCCACTACACTAAACATCTGCGCCATTTTAGAGACTCGCTATTTGATGTCAAGAGTTGTGTTTAATGCAATCTTTTAATTCACAAGGAAAGAGCCATACTACAAACCTGAAACCACTGTTGCTAATAAACAGTAGCTTGTTTTTGAAAGAAGGTACAATGTTTTCTCTTGAAATCTGAATGTGTATTGCAAGGAAAATAAATTATTTTGAGAATGTTTTCCCTTTCGATTCTCATTTCTGACTAAGTACCTTTTGGAAAGCGGACCACTCAAACCAAAGGCCAAATGTGCTTTCTGAAGATGCTTCAGACCCCTATTGGTAATTGGAACTCACCCATACTGACCAGACCTGTACCTTTTCAGTGGACACAGCTCTAATGAAGACTATGAAAGTACAATATCTCTGGATTCTGCTGACAGTCATTAGTTAGCTGGGTATATAAAAATACTACCGAAACTATAGAAAACTAAACTCAGCTGAAGTTGGATAATTTCATGCTGACAGATTGCAGAGGTCTGTGTGCATTCAGTGAGAGACAAAACTTGGAAGGATTTAGTGTTCCATCCAAAGTTGTCACGCTAATTTCACAACAAACAAGATGCTCCAAAATAAGTCAAGTTTTACTTTTCATGATTTCTATTTATAGCTCATTGAAAAAAAGGACATATTACACAAATAGGTAGAAAATTCTGAAGGGTTGATGCCAAGTCAGTAGGTGGCGCTGTAAATACTGCAGTCAAAAAATACGCTAATTACAAACACTCATAAACCAGTTGGATTTTTATTTGCTGCATTGGCACTGACCAGCTTTCAAGTTTTTTGGATGCATCACTATCATTCTTCCAATTTATCTGAAAGCCTAATTTTTAATACTGAGTTGTTGTTGTTTTGGTCATTGGGTCATTCTCAAGAGACACTGCTTCAAGAGTGTAATTCAACACCAACACCAAGCACTGATTGAACAAATCACTGTAACAGTCAGTAGTCAGGTTTTCCATTCCCATCTGAACCTGATTCTGCGACATCAAAAAAAGGCTCACTAATTACCACATCACACAAAACTAGACAAAATGGGGTATCACACAAATGAGTAAATCATATCTACTATTTCTGGTGGGGGAACACATTACTCTCTTACTCTGGTTGAATAAATAAATGTTCCTGGGCTGGTTCATCTTAGTGTATGATTAAATTTCCTGTCGATTTGTGGCAGCGGTGGCTTCAGGCCGAGGACTCGACAGAGGACAGAGGCCTGACTGACACTGACTGATGTGTGTTCACTGCGGCTAAACTTCACTCACTGTTTGGATGTCAGGGATATTATTTATCTCACTTTTGACATTTTATTTAATATTTGCCGGTGATTGATTACACAGCATAAACAGTGGGTTCATGGTCATAAAAATCACTGACATCTAAAATAAGTAAAGTTTAAAAAAAACATCTGTTATCCCTCCAGCTACATTAGAATAATAAGTAATTCCAGTGAAAAGCATGTCTATTTAAGTACATTTTAGTCAATATTCAATCAAATTTAACAGTGGTGGGACCTTCAAAACTACCACAAATACATAACACGAAAAGACATCTACAAGATGGCTGGCCAAGGACTGTATTATAAATGATCACAATCATCAGCGAGAACATGTCTAAAAAATAACTTGAGGTCATTTATACTTATTTATTTATTTATACTGAAATGTCACTTTACAATGTCTTTATACTGATTAGACATTGTCTTTTCAGCATAAGTGAAGATAAAAAAATAACTACAACCTGCTGATATCTACAAACAACCTATTTATTCATGTAAATGAATGTCAGGTTGAGATGGCTGGATAAAGCTCTCTACTGATTTGACTTTACATAGTTTTGCACAGTCCCTTTCACACCTTGGCAGAGCCCACATTATCAGTGAAAGTAATGAAAGTAATGGAGTTCTCCTGCTTTTTATTCATTCTACAGTAAAGACACATAAAAGTGAGAAGCTCAGGCAGGCATATGTTTTATCTTGTACTTAGGTTTTACAACCAAGTTCAGTGTGTGACCTTCCGAGTGAACAAGAATGTTCAAACAGGATCTTCGCAGGCGAGGCAGAGCAGCAGAGAAAACCATCATTAGGTATTCCTAATTGGCTGCTGATTGACTGAGCGACAACCAGCTTGTCAGGAAAGAGGGGCCTGGGTCAGAGAAAGAGTTTCATCCGAAGTAGGTTTTATCAGTGTGGCTCAGGAGTGTTCAAACGAACGCAGGAAATGAGACAACCAAGGTGTGCTCTTTATCTTCGACAGAGGTCAGCTCTCACGAGGGAGCAAAATGCAGCAGGGATGAGACAGAGGGGGATTAGCTCCAGTGTTAATTATGGGATGCTTGGCAATGATGTCCCAGCCAATCAATGAAGGAGGTCACTGTAATTCCCGTTTGGGTCACAGCAAGACATAAAATGGAAATTGGTAGCACAGATACTTGGGAGGCGACCTCCTACATCCAAACCATAAGAGCGTGTTTTAATCATCCTCTTCAAACTGACTTTAATGTTCAGAGTGAATATGCACCACTGTGTTTCTGCTTTAAAGATTTGAATATTAAAAACTTTCTCTGGGAAAACTTTAATCACCTAATGGCATACTTTAATAAAAATGATCTATGACAAAAACAGAAAAAAGACTTCAAGGATTTTAATAAATGAGCCAATCACATGCTCATATACAAGTGGGTCTGTTTCCATTTGAATAAGGGACACCCCCATTGGCTGGGCTACATCGATGTTGAGTCAATGAATCAAATCAATAGAACTGAATCAATGTTATAGGAGAATCAAGATTAGCAATCCATCAACACAATGATTCACAAAGAGGGGACAGCTACAAAATGTGAAGTTTAAGGTAAGCTCTAAATAAGTTTCTCTAACAAACAATAAACGTTAGACTTTAACAGCTCAAAAATGTCTTGAAAACATTTCCAATACTGTGTAGAAAGCTATTGGTTAGAAGGTGAAAATATATTGTAAGAAAATGTCTAGAACGGGCTCAAACAAATGGAGCAGTAGTGACTGATAAATTCAGAACCAACCCATTACTTTGAGTTACTGGAGGCTTGAGAGGCTCACACAAGCCCCCAGTGTTTTCTAATATCATTAATGGTGTTGATATTCCTCTTCAAAATGAGTTTAATCTAAAAAGTGATTGCTTTTCGAATAGTAATTAAAGCGAGTAATTCAAGGAAGTAATTGAACCTTATATGGAGGCCAATTATTCGTGTTGTGCAGAAAGTTGTTAATTGAGAAAGGCAAGATCTATTATCACCTTAAACCATCTGCTTTAATAAGAAAGCCACGTGAGTGAGACCACAGCTTCTTACTGGGAGAGAACAGCTTTTAACAAGTTCTTCACACCATTTTTTTCTTTTTTTTTCATGTATTTTTGTTGTGTTCACTCAACATCCATGGACTTTTTACCTTTTTACTTTTTAATGTTAGGTTCAAGCTGTAACCCTTCTTATTCCAGTTTTCGCAATTATCATATTTCTTATTTAACCACACTGGCATCCTATTAATGATGTGGGCAACAGATCATGAAATATTTTGAGGCTTTGTTTTTAGTGTGCACTGGCCAAGCACTTCTCATTAAAGCTGCGTTAATTGATTTTTGGACCACTTTAGGAAGAGCAACGAGCCGTACATTAAAGACACATGGACTCTAACGGACTTGTTCTTGCTTTCCAATTATATCATGAGACTAATATTCTCTTTGCCTAACAGATGTAAATTGCATGCCAAGTCAAAAACGAATGTGTAAATGCACAAGGCGCTCTACTGGGAAATTCACATTGACACTGCAATAATGATAATGGTCGTAGGCTGCCTCCGTTGTAATATCTTCTTTTCAGCCGCTTTGCATCTCATCTCACAAAACGCTTGCATCATCCTCAGCAAGCACTTAGTTGAATTAAACTAAAGAGAAAACAGCCTTTTATGTAAATTATTGTTGCACTCTCTTTGCTCAAAGTTGTCCCTTTGATCAGTCAAATTATATAATGATTTCATTTCAGATAAAACGGACAAACTTTCATAGATTCTCCTTATCAGACCTTTGTCACTGTGATGAATGGAAGTTATACAAACCACCATTATGACCTTTTTTATTTTGTACTAGTGCTTGATAATGGTATTTGGAGTATAATTTCACTATGTTTATCAGATTTTAGAGGTATCCATTTGTGGTTTTTACTGAGAATGTCTGATATGATTCACAAATAATGATCTTTCGACGTAGTACACAAAGTACCCTTGTTCCAAACACACAGTCAATCTATTGCCTATTTTTGTTTGTGTCTGTAAATACTTCAACATAACAGCAAACTTTAATCTTCTTAAAAAGCCTCATTAAAAGTTGTTCTATTCTTTGGCCCCAAATCTCCTTACTTACCAGAATAATGAATTTCCATGGCTGCCAGATTAATCATGTCTGTGGTACACTGCCATGACTAATGTTTTGCGTGTTTGCCGAGGCTGAGGGAGCTCATGTAGAAAATGACTACGTGGGCCTTTCCAAGCCTTCTCCTCCAGAGTGTCAGAGGATCTCAGTGTTATGTTCTTCTGCCAGGCCTTGAACCGTGCTCACATCCCACACTCAGTGCATCAGATGTCCCAGGAACACTTACAAATCAGTCAGGGGCACCTATCTTTTCATCAAACAAATGAAAAGTGCTAGATCAAAGAAACTAGTTAGGACTACAGTTTAAACAGTTTTAAATGTTGAAGTGCTTTTTTTATGTTTTACTCAATAAATCCTAATTGTGTTAACATTTATGCAAGGTCAAAATTGCTTCACCCTGTGGCTGCCAATGAGTGGAAACTGCATCAATAACTATCTTCTTTAAGCTTGCTCCAATAATCAATAAACACCTCTAGGATTTAAAAGGTGAATTTAAATATATCCACTTTCTTTTTGCTGCATTAAAAAAAAATATTTGAGACTCATAACAAAACAGTCAAGTCCATTAATCCCATGTTATCTCACGTGGTTCACTATTATAATTATTGTTGGGGGGTTTTTTAGCAACAAGCTTCAAAGACATACAAATTAGAACTGTATTGGAGAATGGAAAAAAATAGAAAATGTTTGACCTTTCAAACTAAAAAATGAATATTGTACTGCCACAGTCAGTATCACTTCATCACTGTGTTGTCATATAAACCCGTCTTACTAATGACATGAGCCCATGTATGAAACCAGAGACAGCTGAAGAGATGACACTCTGACACTTTCTCATGACGTGACTTACATGTATGTGTCAGTCTTCGAGAGGCTGGCAGAGTGATCACAAAGACCTTCTGGTGACCTTCACAGCTGATGAGGTCTGCTCAGATTTCAAATAGCCTCTTGTCAGTATTTGGTCACCACACTGAAATCAATGACAGTTCTATCACGGGCTGCATGTGTGTTACCAACCTGCCAGGGCCGCATTGAGTGATTTGATTCAAAGGGACTTGGAGGATTAAGTTATCCACAGGTAGCTCACACAAGACCTCTGGAAGTCCGCCGGAGCTGGAGGTGGAGAGAGTGAGTTAAGACGGGTCTATGTTTGTGGTAAAGGAGAAAAAAACATCGACACAATAAGCATTCACAGCTCTACTGCTGCCTACATGCAAAACAGGGACAAACCACTTTGTCTGACAGAAGAGATGTTGTTCTTTCAGCAGGAAGAGTCACCACTGGCAGACTTCAGCTTCTTGGCTTAAAGCTACAGCCACACTCCCAAACCCACAATCTGAGGTGGGTGGAGTAACAGTACTCTCACTTTATCATAATTATTCAGGTTTAAGTAAAAGTAAACATGTGCAGGATAATTACATTATTTGGTAACTTTTGTGTCATTACACACAAATTTATGGCAAAAAGCCATATAAAAAAACCTAAATAAAAACTGAACGTGTATATGACACTATATAAAATAAATGTAGTCATAGATTTGCAGCATACATAAGTTATTATCTATCTTTGCCTACAATAATAAAGGAATAAATAAAGGATTACATTCATATGCTTTTTTGTGAAGTCACTCAAAGCACTTCACAATTTAGGCCACCATTCATTCACTCCACAGTCTAACACTGGTGGTGGTAAACTACCTCTGGAGCCACAGCTGCCCTGGGGCAGACTGACATACTGCACCAACGGCCTCTCCGTACCCCACCAAACTTACTCACACATTCATACACCAGTGGCACAGACACTGGAGGCAAGGTGGGGAAGTGTGTAGCCCAAGGACACAACAGTATGAACAGGAGGGAGCAGGACTCCAACCCTCTGGTTATGGGACGCCCTGCTCTATCTTCTCCCTACAACATCATTCAATCCCTGAATCACATGAGACATATCTTAAAACTGAATCTGTAGCATTTAACACAACACTGTTAAAACAAGACAGAGAGAAAGCAGATCAATAAAGTGAGATTAAAAACGTGCTGCTCTGAAATCACACTGGAGCTCTACACTGTGGTTTAGCAAGTTTGTACAATCTTTACTAAAGATCTGTGCAGCAAGACTGTAAGGCCTGTAATTACCTGAGATTAGTGGGTAATTGGGCCGGATAACTAATGTCCCCACTCTAGGATAAACACTCCGCTTACAATTTAGAGAAAAGCACTTCCTATTGATTCCGATATGTTTAGGCTACAAAATGAATTCTAGACACAGCCATGAGCATCAAATGTCTTTATCAGCATTAGAAAAAGTTTATAGTTCTTCGGAAAGCTTTTTGTACACACAATATTTAATGTTGATCATATGAAACATGTACAAAGACACATTTAGTGGAATCGGGATGTTTTATATCAATGAACTTGTTTAGTGACTAGAAATATGGGGAAAATAGTGGAAAAATAATGGAAGAGATGCTATGTGTTGGGGTTCTATTCTAATGGCTGCCATGTTGGTTTGAGGTTAGCATTTTAAATATTGTCCAGTGTGTACCAATTCTTACTGCACCACTGCAGACAGGATAAAGCACCAGAACGTGATGTAAACGGTTAGGGTTAAAAAAGATGAATATTGTTCTGGTAACCTGCCTGTGGGTGTGTACATTCCTACTGAGGAGCAGGATAGCTCTCTCAAACTGTCTCAAAAAGTCCTCTGAAGGAATAAGCCCCCTTCATTTTCTGTGGCCACTTTCAAATTCTGTGCATACATCAAAAGAGCGACGCCATGAATACCTAGGGCAGATTATGTCAAGTAGACACACTGGGCCACTTCAGCATACTGCTTTACAAAAGGTCCCTCATTATTAAGTACAGACTTCCATTAATCTTATTTTAACACCAAATATTATATAAAATTAAACTACAGCAAATGATTAATGTTGCTCATCCCATGATCATTAAACGCTTTGTCATCACTTCTCTTTGGTGTCTTTCAAACAAAGCAGAATTCATTTTGGATTTTCTTTTAAATCTTATGGGATTTCTCAACCATCCTCAGAAAAAGACTGCTTTTTCAACTCAATAGGCACAGCAGACTCCTGTAACAGACTTACGGATATGTGTGTTTCCCAAAAGCAGGTGGCTTCGCGGACTTGCTGGCCCATAACAGACGGTAAAGACACTGCGCTCCCTTTTTACACCGGTCTAATTTTGTTTCATCATTGCATTCAGTCTGTCTTTCCTCTAACTATACAAATGTAGCCATCTCAGTCTGTGTTAGCTTCACATGCAAAATTACACTCCTGATTGGCTGTATCAATCTTTACTGATTGTTTTCCTTCTACTTGAACTGAAAGAGTGAGTTATTTTTGCTGTTTATAGGCCACTTGGTAGTATTTAGATGCACAGTGAGCACTTTACCTCCAGTTGTGAGACTTGTCATTATAATTCAACCCCTTCTCTATTTTTTTTTTCTTTTTTTTCTAATCACTTCATTTAAATCACTTATTATGTACAGATATTGCTGCTGCATTGCTTCAAATAATAAATATGAAATGCAGTAATACAATGGTCTGCTGCCCCTGTGATGGGTGCTTTGACCATAATACACAACGCAAGGATGCTTCCCAATTCTGACCTCCACAGGGAGCCTGAATACATCTAGATGTCTCAGATGTGTGTCTCACTTAGGACACAATTGACTCATTAGCACATCCAATCAAACTCTAAATGCAGTAGATATACAATATTGATATAATGGTACATGTTAGCACCATGGCAACAAGCAAGTGACACTAAAGAGTATTTTAAAAGGTTATAATTAAAACATAATGTTATTGCAAGCTGGCATCCAATCCAAGGTGATGTCTTACAATGATTTGCATACACCTACTGTAAATCAATATATTGTACTATTTAGTTTACTGAAATATTGATATGTCCTTGGGTTCATCCACACACAGAAGAAGAGTGATAACTGACTTACACATCTATGAGTCCAGAAAGTGAATACTAGTATAAACACGTTGCTTTGTCTAAGAACTTGAGCTCATTTCATGAGGGGGTTTATTTCTGTTAGTTCATTTTAGTAATGTCTGGCTCGTATCATTACAAATCTGTCCATTTCCTTAATGCTATTAGGAGGTGTGTGGCTCAGGGGCAAAAGAGGGAAAAGACACATCAGCATAATTGAAGCTTGACTTCCAGTAAATAGGCATCCTTTTCAATATTTTTGGCACTAATACAGAAATCCACTACATGATGAGGCTGTAAGTGCTCAGTGCAGGTGCTACAGAGTTACTTCAGGGTTACATTTAATGCTCCTCGTGCACATGTATTCGTGCACCGCGTGGCATCTCTGGCTAAAATCCAAAAGATTGATTGGAATCTTTGAAAAGGACTGAGCCTTTTGTAATGACATTGTGCCAGGTATCTGTATGCACAAAGGTATTACAGGTGCAACTTACAAAATGAAATCACAATTGAAAAAGGTGCCACACAGACAAAGAGAGTCCTTCAAGTCAGCAGAGCACCTGACAGTGAAATGAACCCACTGGACCGAATATCCTCAGAGAGAAAGTCCTTTAAATCTATTAAATAATGAAATTGGAGTCTTTAAAGTTTTATATCTCTGCCATGAATGTGTCATTAAAATATTTAAGGGAATTCATCTTTTTTAATACTGTACTTAGTGAAATATGGATTTTAACAGTAAGGTTTGCTCATGGATCCTGGGATTGGCCATTGTGGAATTTGCAGAACAAATTTTTATCTAAAATGGATGAATAATAGTATTTCTCGGGATGCCTGGGTGGCTTAACTGGTAGAGGGCATGCCACATTCTCTGGCGACCCGTGTTTGATTCCAGCTCGGGTCATACGCCCAATGCCATTCCCCTCTAACCCTCTTTCCTGTGGCTCGACCGCTCAAACACAATGAATACTGCTCCACGGGGACAAAATGCGATGGTTTCAGTGATCCTCTGGCCTTTTTCCACTGTGCCGTTGTTACGGCAAAAAAAAATGACTCGGGCGCCGATGAGTTTGTGAAATAAAGGCTTGCCAGTGTTTTATTTCTCGGCAGAGAAAGTTCCAACCATCCAGTGACAGAGTCACGGTGAGAATGAAGTTGGACCCTGCCTTTCGGTTCAGACCAGTATTATATAGGGGTAACATCAAACACAAAACAAATGATAGGTGGGAAGAAAACAAAAGGGTTAAGGAAGTTAGAAACAAAAGGAAAAACAACAGATGAGCATACATTACAAAGAGCCATTGGGGAGAAAAGGAAAAGGGACTGTTGGGTAGGGGATATGTTAATTAACACGTATGTGCTAATTTGATTCACACTTCATTCACAAAATCATTCTTGAGCAGACCTAAACAGATTATGGCATTTGGCAAAAGTAAAACAGATTCAAATAATCTTACAAGAAATGTTAGGTTTCCCAATTGTATGACTGTATCAATGACAAAATTTCCAATACAATTCCCTCCTTTTGATTATTCAATAATCATGTATCTTAAGATAAGAACAATCCTTACAAGAGGAACTTATCAAATACATTAATTCACATGGATTTAAAAATGTCATCATTACAGTTGTCCGTATAGGTTTGTATGTTCTTTTTCTTGATGGAGAAAAGTGAAAGAATCTTTGTTTGATCTCATTGGTTGTTTGGGCTCATCAGCTGGAATCCATCCCTGTCCGACCCCCTCCGATTGCTCTCAGTCTGATGCATTGTCTGAAGAAGGTGCTGTTAGTTCAGGGCAGGAGCGTCGCCAGTGTCCTTTTTGGCGACAATGAAGGCAGGTATCATAGTCCACTTTCTTGCTGTGTCCTCTGCCACGGCCTCGATTTCCCTGTGAGGTTGATGTGTCAGGTGGATCACTTCTGCTGGACTGAGAGTCTGTTCCTCTTGTGGCTAGTTGCGGAGGTTGTCCATTGCATGGCCTTGTCGTAGTTGCAGGGTTGTATGGTGGTGGAGCAATCGGGGGTGGGGGCCGTCCAGGTCTGAATCCAGCTTCAGGGCAACCAACTGAGAAGACAAAGAAACCTGCGAGTGGGGTGTTTCTTGACACATTTGTTTTTGTGAGAAAGGTATTTGTTTTTGCATTGCTTTTCTATTTCTATTTTCTGCCTCTTCCTTCCACATTTTTAGGCATTCTTTGTAATTTTCTATTTTCGTGAGTTTGTTAACCGATATTTTCCTCTTTTTTCTCATTTCACATTCTTTTTCTTGAATTTTTACTTCTAATATATTCACATTTTTCAAGCTAAATGATCCCCCCAATGGAAAACCAAATTCTAGTGCCCATGCGGTTAAATATTGTACACTTTTTTCCCCATATTTCCCCTTCATGATATCAACTATTGGACCATCAGGAGATGGAATTTCCTTTGAGCTTTTACATCCCATTTTAGAGGCTTTAAACTTTCACTTTTATTTTTATGCGTCCAACGCAGTTTTTGAGTCCAACTCAATTTTCTACCGGTTACTAGGGTCCAACCCTTTTTTTTCCCACGGGTCCAACCCGTTTAACTACGTCCAACGCAGTTCTTGAGTCCAACTCAAGTTTTTTTTCTCTATTCCCAATTGTATGACTGTATCAATGACAAAATTTCCAATACACCGTCATCTTGTGGGTTTATGACCAATTTAATCATATCGCCAAGAGCTTCCGCTGAATTTGGCGTTTAGTGCTAATTGGAAAAGTTTTGATGAGAAGGTGGAAATGGTAAGTTTAGTACTTTGTGGGGCTTTGTGGCAGAGAGCAGTTCAGTAGTTTACAGTGTTATCGACTGGTGAAGAGCTTAGGCAATGTGTACATTTATGGCCCACGGCTTTATTACAGTTGACAGTTAAAAGAGGGTGATGCTAAAGGTAGTGGCATTTATTTCTTGACCAATCATCTCTAATGGAAAGCTGCTGATTTACAAAGCCGTAATCTCAGATGCATTCTTCTTTTACTTTGAAGAATGGACATGAAAGAGATATAGTGGATATAAATAAGAGTATCCTAGACCCTGATTAAATATTAACTGCTGTATTAATCAATATGCCCAAGCAGCAATTGGTATTGATGAAAGTTTCACCGGTGCAGCTTAGCAGATGCAGAGCCAACAATCACCATTTATTCTCCTGAGTATGAGCGAGTTATTCTTTTATTGAATTAAATATTTTTGCAGACAAATTAAAGCAAAGACCAATTATAAAATGCTGTTGAAATGAGACAGTGATGCTAATGTGATTTATGTAACGTGCTGTACATTTTAGATTCGACTTGTGTTGATGCTAAATGAATAGTGCAGAGGAGAAAAGTGTTTTAAAAGTAGCAGACAGCCACACACAGACATACAGTCCTTTGACACACCTTACCATCGCAGTGTTTCTTGAGAGACATTATAGAAGGTAAGAAAAGGCTAATGAAATGCAGAGAATATTGGCATTCCCATACAGTAAAGTTGTGGTATCCCACTGGCAGCTTATCTGCAACGAGAGAAAAAAGATTAAGAGGCAGGTGAAATGGGGTTAAGTGCAGTGTGAAAGGTCTGTAGTGTCAGCTATTGATTACAATAAACTGGAGCGGGGTACAAAAAAATGAAATATGGGGTGTATTTCAAACAGACTGGTGCCAGTGAACTGTATATGGTGGAGTACAACCTTTAACATTGCAATCTTGGCATTTTTAGGTGTTAAAAGTGTTAAATCCAATGGTCCAAGCACTGAATTGTAAATGGTATGGTACTATTATCAAACTCTGATGACAGTGGTCATACGAATTAAAAAAAAACAATTAGTGCTTGAACCATTATCTTAAATAAAGTTTAGCTGTGCAGCTTTAGTCCTGGTTTAAACCCAGTCTTAGTTCTATCCCAAATTGTGCTGTATGTTACAGATTTAGTGGCAGATCAGCAGTACATTAACATTTAAAGACTGAAGCAATGTTAGCATTTCGAGTCAAATCCTGTTATTTTTGTCACAGTCTTTTCCATGTGAAGTAAATGTAAGTCTCGGGTCGACTGGTTGTAGTTGTTGCAGAGAGAAAGCAATGAATGAAGGTGAAATGTGGAAGAAAAGCCCATTGCTAAACATTGAGATCACTTCGTTTCATTCTTTCACTGTAGAGAGATAAAAGTCAACAACTGAAAATACAAAACATGAGATACAGGCTTTAGATCCAGACCCAAGGATGAGTCAGGCATAGAGGGAGACAGAGCAAATGTGTGAGCCAGTATTTCATAAGCCACTCATGTGTGGGTGTCGAAATGAAAGACAATCAGCAGCAGTTCAGCTTTACACTGAGATTTTAAAGCTGGAGCGAAACAAAGAAAAAACCTACAAAGAGTCATTATTTCACCCTTAGAAAGACTATGGAGCATTCAGATGTCCAAAAATATAATCAGGAAATTAAAGGCGGAAGATTATATTGACATTTGGCTCAGAGCTGGTTGAAAACACAGACAAAAAATATTTGAAAAAGCATTTGTTCCTTGTTTTCCATCAAACTTGATATCATTTGTAACTTTTGCTGATGCAGTCAATATTGTGGCAGCTGTAATGAATGACATATTTGTTTGCATTTGTCAACACAAAAATGCATTACCTCGTGGCTATTTGTGTTGACCAGTCTGTGAATTTAGCCACACCGCTGCGTTCATTGTGCACCTAATGCATTTATCTCGCTGTAAGCTGATGAAATACTGACACGTCTGACAGCAAACAAATCATGTCAACCTAGAAACTGGCTGACAGACATGCAGCTGTCACACGGTAATGACTGTTAAGGAAATTGATTGCCTTCCTTGCGAATGTATAGCGCCTCATTTTACGTCGCAATTTTACTTTGAATAGAACTTTGCCAACGATTATAGATGGGGTTTTGTGAGAGCGCTGTTGTGTAACTGGAAGTCTGAAGATGGTAATGACTTTAAGTGCAACTATTGAGTTTGGCACTTTTCCTACTTGCTATTCTGACACTCTGTGATTAGATTTCAATTGATCCCCAAAAAGAGTATTCTGTTTTTCTCTTTTTGTTACGCTGCATTGTTCGCCCTCACAGTCCTTCAGAGAGGTCTCACAAAGTGGTATCAGTTCAAAGATGGACTCCATGTTTCCCAATCAAATCAAAAGTATTAATATTCATGCAAACCTAAACCCTTGTGGTTTACAAAAAAACGTCATAGTGGTATAACCTAATATTTCTGACATTGTCCGAACACTTCTGGAGATTGGTGAATGGTCCAGTTAACAGAGCAGTTATAGGACAGCTAGAGGTTGCACAAAATATGGCAACAGCACGTTCTTATATAAAAGTGAGGACAACTTTTATATGGTTGGTGGAGATGCCTCTTCAATGGTCAAAGCCACAGTAGGCACAGAGTATTTATTATATTGTGGATGTAAATGGGAACTACAGTGATCCCTCGTTTATCGCGGGGGTTACGTTCTAAAAATAACCCGCAATAGGCAAAATCCACGAAGTAGTCAGCTTTATTTTTCACCACACACTTTATACACTTTTCTCAGACAGGCATTAACATTTTCTCACATTTCTCTCTTGTTTAAACACTCAAAGTTCAAACCTTAGCATCTTCCTCTGCCTTTTGGGTGCGACCGCAGGTGTCTTTGTCGGTGCAGAACATTTCGTCGACATTGTGGGTTTTGTCGGGGAGAAAACTTGCAAACATACAGCACTTCAGAGTCACACTGCTAGCGATCGGACATTTATGTAAATTTGGCCAAACGCATTCTGTACTGTACAGGAGACACGGCACGGAGGAGATTGATTGACAATGGTCTACTGTCCCTTAGCCAATCAGGACGCAGAACACAATGCGCGTTCATACGCTGTAAAAAAAAAAAAAAAAGCATGCAAAATTACACAAAAAAAAATCCGCGAAACAGCGAGGGCGCGAAAGGTGAACCGCGTTATAGTGAGGGACAACTGTATACCCATTTTACTTTAACCACTGAACAAATATTCAACTTTCTTTTCCTCTGATATTGTTTCTGTTTGTAGGAAAAGCCCCTCAGTGGAGGAGAGGTAAGTGTACCCAGTTTGGCTGCAGGAGAGTTGGGGGTTCAAATCCCTTGGTGAGCCTGGGTAAATGGAGAGGGCTGTGTCAGGAAGAGCATCAGGAGTAAAAACATTGCCACTCTGCTGTGGTGACAAGCCAAAAGGCGCTTACCTTTTTGTTTTGTTTTTTCTTCCTCTGATATTGTTTATTCTAATTAGTATAGAACTGGGAATATGAAACTAACCCTTAAGCCAAACAACATGGTGTATCAATGTATTTCCCACATTTCCCACAAATTGATATTCATAGCTGTGTTACAAATGTACCTTAGGGTCCGTAAACACAACACGGACATCATGTAATTTCATTTTTAAAAAAACACACCCTTGAGGCTGTATTTCAAGGTTTGGCTATTTCTGGAACGCCTTCTGTAAACAACAACAAAAACGCAACAGAATCCCATCACTCTCTTGAAAATGACTGCCTCTGATTGTACCTTGTGCATCCCAAATCCATGTCTACACAAGCATGTATTCAAACAGTCTAGACAATCCCAAAGGGTTCATTGAACATTTGAACAGTCTGGTGATCTTATAAAGGACTCATTAAGTGTATGTCACAGCAAATTTCACCATAACATTTGGTGGAAAAAATGTTTGAGAGACAGGAGTGAGGAAAAATCTCTTTGCATTCAAGACTTACAAAAATACCTCAGAAATACTTTACTTCTCTGTGACCTCTGGTATAGCATTGATCCCTTGGAAGCAGCTGAGACTTATGTTCAACAAGAAATGTAAGGTAGCCACTGTCTCCAACGTGACGGAGCAACTAAAGGACCCCAGAATGTCCAACAAACAACAACACACTGACCAAACCATAAATAAAATATCATTAAAGCTATACTTTTTATTCTGTATTGTCTGTGTGTGTTTGCTAGCTAGACCAGCAAAAGTACAAATACATGTTTGATTATAGACCTGTTTTTCCATCTATTGAAGACAAACCAGTGACATTAGGGTACAGGAAGTTCTGAAAGACACGGTCAGCTCTTCTTTTTCTTTTTATTACGTGCAGTGTTGGGGGGGCATGCTGTGGGTTGGTGTTATATGACATATTTGCACAGGCATTACAAGTGCAAACACTGTCTTGAAGATGGAACAGTCATCAACAAACAGTTCCTAGAAGCTCTTACCTCATTCTCTGTGTTTCTTTGCACAGCAACAGTCCTGTGCAGTCACACGTCCAACAAAGGCAACATTTGGAAATGTAATGATGTGGCGGGAAGGCTTAAACATTACAGCATGTAATAAACTAAAGTGAAGACATTGTCGAAAACAGACAGAATTATAAGCTTCAAAAGGACACCGTTTACCGTCTGTCTGTAGGTCTTGCTATTACGTTTCCTTTCAAACTGGAAGCCCGGCCTAAACATGTGATTGTCTACTCCATCACCTTTCATTTAGGGCTGTAATTTACTGTGGACAAACTCATCCCTATTCCAGGCGCCTGTGACAAACTCTGCATTTTATATAATAAGCGATGACCCTAGGACACGGTGGAACGGAGGGGGCGGTACGGGGAATGTGCAAATGAAGCGCGCTGCCTGCAGTCAGCAGTAGATTCAGATTTCTTGTGCACACACAGACACACAGCCTCCTCCTCAGAGCTGAGCCACAGAGGCAGAGCACGGCCTTTTTCCTCCGTCACGACTCACCAACAGCTCGTGTGGGTTGGCCTCTTTTCTAGACTTTCTCTCGTTCTATCACTTTTAAAGTTGACTTCGCCCGTCTGTCATACAGCATCTCCCACAGCATCCCTTTTGTAACATACTATATTTATTATCATTCATCCTCATTCATGTTTTATTCTGCATTTTGCATTTGAGTCTTTGACTTCAGCTCTGTCTACAATCATTCTTAGTAAGTAGTTATTGCTTATCACGCTGAAAACGTAAATACAGAGAACATCAAAAGCCTCTGATACTGATGAGTAGTGTTAAACTGTAGTCACTGAGCCAGCCGTGAAGGGACAAAACTCATTTTAGTTTTGCAAATGATGCAAACTTGTGGTATGTTGAATCAAATAACATGAAAAGAGAGAAAAACCTCACAGTGGGTGGTTTACCTTGTGCAGCAGCTGGATTCTTATGAGACTTTCAAACACACAAACTAACAGAGATCCATCTTGTCCCTCTTAAAGCTCTGATTTCACTGATCTGACCGATGTGTGGCAGTACAGGCATTCATGGGCGTGTTTTAGGTTTGACAATGAAGCGAACCATTGCCCACAAACCTGACTGGCCATACGGATTTGTAGGACAGAACCAAATATTTGCATTAAGTCTAGAGGCAGAGAAGAGATTTAAAAAAAAAATCTGTAAAGAACCCACTAAGTCAGTTTGAGAGCCAGAGCAGTGCAGTGAAACAAACAGAGGGCCATGCTGAAGTCAAGGAGCAGGTCGCACAGAGTGAGTAAGTAGAGTCAGTAATTCTCTCAGAGGTGGGAGGTAAGGACCTTCAGTGAGAGAGCAGCGCAATAGAGCAATCTGACAAAAGGGAGTCCAGATAAAGTCTAAAATACCTGAAAACTGTTTGATTCAGGCAGAAGCACATGCACAGCACACGTAAAGGTGGACACAGCTTCAAAAGTCAAAAGGTAGCACTGGGAAAGTGGCCCTTAAAACACCACAATCGCAAAGTTAGCCATAATGGGGAAAAAAAGCTGCATTTTTGATTACTGTGCTTGTTTATTTACACTCGAATATGGTGTGCACCTATAAGATTTAACCTATCTCAAGTATTTTTACATTTTAAGAGAAAAAGTTCCAAATATACATAGGAGAATATCATTAGTCTTTCAGGTCTATAATACATTCTTTTTTTCATTTCAACACCTCAGTTATTTTGTCCATATTACATTGATTGAATAGGATGCTTCGTTTTTAAAGTTATCAATCACCTGCTCCTACCTGTGTTTTAGTTCCCGCAGACATTTTTGAAGACTCAGAAAGTATTCTTCGGATAGACAGATGATAGATCACTGACAGAGCGTATTACTGGGTCAGAGTGATAAATTATTACAGCTACCTTGTCACTTTCCAGAGGACATCAGTGAAAAGTTCTCCCCAGACTCTGCTTTAATGAACACTTTCTAAAATGCTCTCTGTGGCTTTGGCTGGCAATGCACTTCCCAAAATCAGAATAAAAAATGGAGCTCTAAACTTCATTGCACTCTTTGTAAGGTGAAGCGACAGCGTACCCTGTTGCCAATTGACACCCACGATTTGGGTTAAAAAAGAAAAAGTTTGTCTTATCCGTGGTCTTTGTGCCTGTTCCCTGTTCCTTAATGAGAAGATCTAAAGAGGAGGCAGAGAAAGGGAAAGTGCAGTGGTGCATGCTTGTATGCCCAACAGCTGCTATTTCAGCCTTTATGCTGCCTCAGTAACAAGGCCACAGTAACAAGCTGCACCACCTCCAACACCCGAATCTCAGTGTGAAAGTTAACACCTTCTCTGAGACAAGTCAAAAATGAAAAAGACATTTTACCAGCTTTAGTCCGTTGTGTCTCTGAACTTCACTCCAGACTACAACAAGACTATTCCTCCAGACTCATTATAAAAATATACCAGTAGGATGAACAATGAATACAGCAATGTGTCCATCCACTGATATTAACGTAAAGTGTTTTATTTTGGCTTATTGAAAGTAAGGCAGACCAATAATTCATCCTCATTGTATTCTATTTATGCACAATGAGCAACAGCAAAGAAAACTTTCCTCTTTGATATTGCACTCGGATGTTCAATTAAAAGCCATTCTGCCTCTTTTTTCACATGAAACGACACATGGTCAAGGTGGAACCTAAACCACAAAGCAGCTTTTGGTTTTCTTTAACAATGAGCTGCTCAATTTCTTCTGGAGCCATGTTCATATTTAAATGTCTTGATTGTGGGATAAAGAAAGGATTAATGAGGGTGTTTGTAAGGAAACTGCATTATGGAAAAAAGATTTTTTTTTTTCTTTATTGGAGCACAGATAATAAAACAAAGTTTAAAAGGATAATTTGAAATAAATATGTACATTTGATTTCTTCTTTCTGAATGCCCTCAAAATTGGATGCAGTCTAAACTCAATGATAAATGAAATACATAATGCAATGTTTGTAATTAAAACCTCTGTAAAAGTCATGCATTTTTTTAGGGTTAAAGATTTGTCAAATTATCAAATTGAAGCTGAAAGACCAAAAGTGACTTGCACTAACCTGAACTAAAAATTGTGAATTAAAGCAACACTATGTGACTTTCAGGATTTGTACTGAGTAAAGGACACTGTCTGAGATGGGACTCTCACCTCTCAGGATGTTTCAAATATATATTGAGTGTGTAAAATTACCGTTGCAGAAGACTTATTTTTTCTTCCAAACTTACTGGTTTGGGTAGTTTTTCTTTCAAAAACAAATGACATGACGTCCACAAAATCCATAAAATGTCGCCGCTTTTGTAACAACAGAGTCTGTAGAAGGGTCTGCGCCCTCTACTGGACAAAAGTTACAGAAGGTGGCTTTAAATATTAAGATTCTTTGGATGTATAGTATCTTCCATGTCTTCAAGATCTAATATTTCCTCAATAGCATTTTTGAGCATGGGGCCTTTTTATTGGGCTTCTGTGCTTTGATCTTTTAAGTGGATGAATCCAAGCAGCAGCAAAGAGAAGCCAGGCACATGGATGATTACACATAATGCATCTGTAAGATCTTCTAAACATGAGGCTTTATAACTGTGGCAACTCTAAAGGCAGTAAACAATGACTGCAGACCTAATTCTTTTCTCATTGCATCTGATTTACCAGGCCGAGTGAATAATAATTGAGCGTAAATACGGTAAGACCCTTTAATTGGCTGTGTGGTGAACGCCTAGGAGGGTTTGTTGCACAGCAGGGAGTATGAAAATGGTTGAAGTGGTGATGCACCATGGGAAGTGTGCTGAGAAATGAACAATTACAACATGTATCTAAGCCTGAAAATTCTCTGTCCTTCCCTTCAAAGAATATTACATCTCTCTACATCCACATTACAGGCAGAATAATTACAGTCGGAGCCAGGTGATTAGCATACGGCCCTAAAGCTGAACTGCGACAGTCCAGCCGTTATGGTGCTGTAAAACGGTGATGTGGGCGGCAGGTTGTGGCGCCTTGTCTGAGGGCTTTACCGTATGGTGAGGGGCTGTGTAGAGCACCCTTGAGAAAAGTATTTAACCTTTAACTGCTTCTTTTAATGTCACACTGTCCCAGAAAAAGCCACAATACAATAGAGAGGTTGACTCACTGAAGAGCAACGCTGCCCCCAGATGGTCAGACTGGGAACAGAATCAAAAATAAGGTAAGGAAAGGTTTCTCCATAAATGACAGGACAGACAGATTTCACACATTTTGAATTATTTATATTGACCTGTTTAAAAATACAGACACTTGTCGTAAGTAATGGTGTATTGGACAAAGAAAAAGGGTATTATGGACAAATTTAGTGCAATTTAGTGTCAGTCGTTACATACAATTGCTCAATTTGTTCATTGGTCAAATGTCCATCCTGTAAAATGGTGGCCTGACCAGTTCACTTTAATGAAGTAGAGTGGAGAAGTGGGTCTGGAAGCCCTCCTATTGAACCTGACTTCTACTGAGCTCAATATGACCTGACCATCTCTAAATTTGGTTATTTGTTTTCATAATGCGTTGGTCCAGAGGCAGTTTACTCTGCGTATGTTTGTACTGCCCATGAAATTCTGATGTGACAAATACATCACGTAACTTTGGATTTAGTTACTGAAAAAACAAACTGAAAAAAGATTGGCTCAACAAAATACAGTGTTTCTTAAGAAAAGCTTTGTTTTTGTTGTTTGGTCCATGCTAAATGGATCGTTTTCTGCTTTGATGTGAACAGACTACAAATGTGAACACACCCTAATTCTTTGTGTAGAGAAAAATAATTAAGATGGTTGTCCTCTTTATGTGAATGGTCCTCATTTATTGAGTCTCAAGTCTTACTTAAGCCCTGCTTAAACTATGAGTTAGTATATGGCTTGTTTTTGAGACATATTTTAGCAAAGAAACGGTCCCAAAACAGTGTATCACTCCACTCTCAGCATCTCTCTGTGGGATACCAAGTGACCATTTCTAAAAGGTGGAGCTAAATACTAATGTGTGTGACGATCCTCTCTCGGACAAAGAAAATCACCAAACTTCAACATTTTCAGACAAAGTTAAACACAAGTAAAACCTGTGACACGAAAGAGTGACTCCATAAAATGTAATAAAGTTACGCTTTTCTTTTGGTTCAGTTCATTCTATTGTACTTACTAAAGCATACAGAAATAAAAAGAGAGCTTTAGTTATACTGTATGGGGGATAAAACATCATCTATTAAAGGCAGTGGGTAAATTAATGGATTATAAGTTCATATTGAGGCAAAGTTAGAAGAGTTTGAACTGCCTAAGGTTTATGAAATGATAGCAGACCGTCGCAAATCTTAGTGCGTATAGTGTAACACAGAAAATGAACTCAAACACTCAGTCTTAAGGTTTTCATCATATTACAGAAGATCCCCCGTGGAAAGGATTATACACTGCTGCAGTAGCCTGTTGCAGCATGCACACTGAACTTTGAGATATGTTACTCATATTATAGCACTCGTTATCTTTTTACATTTTACTTACTTTTTAAAATTATGTCCGTGGGTCTGTTAAATTAAATCTCTTTCACCACTTTACATCTTAGCTTGAGACAGAAGTTCTTTTTCATAAAATGTTTATAGTAAGAGAAATGATTACTAAATGTGGTCAAATAAACAAAAAAGGCCTTTTAAAACACTTAAAGGCAAATTATTTCTGTGATTGGGTTCAGTGAATAGAAAACTGTAAAAATAAAAGAAAAATAATTGAAAAAAAAGTTTTCTACAATGCCATGGTGCAATATCTTATTTCTCAATGAGGCTAACAGTCCTATAACAGAGCTACACTTTAATGGAGCAGATTTACAGTGGTAGAGCCTGAGGGGAATTCTCCAACACTCACAAAGGCTGCAGCTGCCCTGTGTGCCAGTCTTATTAGTATCACTGCACTGTTCGATAGAAGCGGCCCAAATGCAAGCAGTGATTCAGAAAGCTGTGTATACATGACATCTCTGAGTAAACCTGGCCAAGAGGCTACACACTGGACACAAACAGTACATTTCACAAAGTCTACTTGAGGTAAAAGACCAACTCTGAGATCTGGGGTTACTCTATTAGTGACATCTTCCTCTTTTTCTGCCTTTTTCTGGGTCATAAGCTCCAACAAAACCCATACAAATCAGTTCTTTATCCATTACTGTTTTGAGAAATAAGTTGCCACTGAGCAATACAAAAGTGCTGTTTTAAATAATTGGTGAGGAAGCCAGATAGAAAATGAATTTAATGCCATTTCCACATTTTGTGATTTTTGTTAAAACTTGGTGCTTTCCTTTTTGTCTTGTCTTTACTCTAAAAATCACAGTTTAAGTTATTTAAATTAATTATAGCCATTAGTGGAATGTAGGGCATCACTCTCATGTCCATGACTCAAAAACAGTAACCTGCGTAAGTTTTAGCCACCAGAGGGCGCAGATCCCTCTCTGTGCAGCATCACTGTCAGCGGTCGCTATGTGTGTCTACCAGTAGAGACCTTTAAGACGCCATGTTTGGAAGAAAGAACATGACTTCTGAAACGGTTGGGTAATTTTAAGACTAAAAGTAAAACGGTGCAACTTTAGGCCCAGTAGCAGTACAAAATGCTGTTAAAAAAATGAAACAAAGCATGATATATTTAAGCACTGCTTTAAATAGTGTGTGTTTAAGTACCACGGACTGGCTTCATGAATCACTTTTGACTCAAGTGTTTGGTGCTGGGTTCATTCAGGAGTGAGCACAGCGTGTGGGGAAAAAAGAAAGAAAATGTAATTGCTTAATCAATTAAGTAAGCTTCACTGAGCCAATAGGAAAATATGGTAAACTCATTATCACTGCTAATGGACCACAACCAGTGCCGTCAGCCTTAAACAAAACTCACAATGAGGAGCAAGACACTCACAAAGTTGGCAGTTCCAAGCCAGCGATACCGACATTCAGTAAAATGCAAAAACCTACAAAATGTCACCAAACTATTCAGTAAAGGGGCAGTTAAAGCCACAGTTAAAAAATCTCTCTCAAAATCTCTTAAACACAGCAGTAACCTAAAGATTCGTTTTCTCAAATGTCAAATGAGAACAGAATCTCATCTCAACTGGTTTCCGGTTGAACACAACACAAAAGCAACTAAAGCCATATACAGTAATCATAGTGCTTATACTTTGACATTAAATTGTTGGTATTCTAACATTTTTGGATTGGATTAGTAGCTCTTATGCTGTTCATGGTTTTCTTCATTTTCTTCACGGTTGTTTAGTCACTGCCAGTTTTAGTTTTGGCTTCATTATCCTGGGATTTGTTGTGACCCGTGTCAAATCTTTTGCTTGATGACAGGAGCTTTTCACCTCTGCTACTTTTGGCTAACATTATGCATTTACATTTACCTGCTTATTTGTTCCATCAACACCTTTTTATGGAAGTGCACACTTCAAAGGCTTTCACCTGGATGGCCCTGTTGCATCGAGCTCTAATGCATTCAATGTCACCCAGCGCGTAGGCAACAGTACTCCTACACTTGAAGTAAACAGCATGTTGTTGACACTTTCAAAGTAAATGGAGGAAAATGAGCTCTATTTTGAGTATGTCTTCTCCTATTATCGCTGCCCTGCTTTTAAATTGCTTTAATTTTGGTTTTATGTATGGTATAAGTGCGAATGTGCCGAGCTACTTTTCATATTTTTTCGTCATGGACACTGCTTAAAACATGAGCCTAGTTCTTATTTATGAACTTAAAAGTTTACTTAAAAGTTAAGTTGTGAAATAAGTGGCTATTTACAGGCCATGTCCACACAAATGACAGCAAAGATAAGCTACAGCAACACTCAATGGACAAATAGGAATTAAGTGAGAGAGAATTAAAAGTATGTGTTTATCCTTAATAACACTCAGATCAGACATAACATTACGACACTGACAGGTGTCAAGTTAACAACACAGATTATCTCTTCATCATGGCACCTTTATGAGTGACAGTAGAATCAGGTGAACATTTTGTCCTCAAAGTTGGTGTTTTAGAAGCTGGAAAAATGGGCCACGTAAGGATTTAGGTGAGTCTGACAAGGGCTGAATTGTGATGGATCGACGACGTCAGTATCTATCAAAAGTGGAACCAGGAAGGAACAGTGGTGAACCCAGACAGGGTCAGGGGTCAGGGGTCACTGATGCACATGGTGAGAGAAGGCTGGCCCGTGTGGTCCAACATATGAGCTACTGTTAATGAATTGCTGAAGAAGTTAATGCTTAAAGATGTTGACCGCCGAAAGCCCAGACAGTGGGCATGTAAGCCCAATGAAAGAAGGTGGCCTGGTCTGTGTTTGATTTGGTTCCAAATTTCCCAGATCTCAGTCCAATGGAGCATCTGTAGGATGTGCTGGACAAACATGTCTGATCCATGGAGGTCCCACCTCGCAGCTCACAGGACTTAAAGGATCTTCTGTTAACATGTTGGTGCCAGACACCACAGCACACCTTCAGGAGTCTAGTGGAGTCTATGCCTCGACAGGTCAGGGCTGTTTTGGAGCAAAAGAGGGACCAAAACAATATTAGGCTGGTGGTCATGATGTTATGGTTGATGGTTGTACAAGAAAGATTCTGATTTAAGTAAAAATGGTCGATGAATGTGAATGTATGGGCAGACAAAATTTCTCCAAGGCAATCTGTTGGATACTTTTGCTTGTTCACCCTGACGGAGGCCTGGGTGCTGAAACACGCTGATGTTTTAACTTTACAGAGCCATGATGAAATAAAGGCTTTTTAATTTTTAGATCCAACAGAGTGCCTCGGAGATTTTTTGTCTGCTCATTGCAGTATTTATCATCCTGACTGTTGCAGATTACACTCCTCCTCCGATGTATTCACACCTCAAATCTCCTCATTTTTTCTGAGTGGCAGAAATGTGGGAGGACTACTTAAGCAAACAAACAAATTTTTTTAAACATAAGCTGCTTTGGATATAGACTGTTCTACAGTGTAAAACTATTACGCAAGCAGGAATCAAGATACTGGCAATGACAAAATGAATTGCACGAAATTTCATAATTCTACTCTCTTTCAATCTTTTTTCCACATACTTTGAAGTCAGTTTGCAGATGTACATGGGAGCTTTTGGTTTCAATATAAAATGCAAATGAATGCATAAAATGTATCACCGTTGTATTAAAGTGTGAAGTTATGTATTACTGAAAGCGGGGTAGCCAGTGGTGACAGTTGGCTGGCAGCTACATGTAATTGGCATCCCGCTCGCCTGCTGAGCCTGACGCTTAGAGCTACTGTTTATCGAAAGGAACTGACACACAGCAGCTCGATTGTATTTTCACACATAAACTAACAAGACCAAGGACAGGGCACGTACACAAAAGCTCATTTACAAAGTACTGACAGACACACTACAGTAATACTGCCCTGAGTTAGAATAAAGGCTGTTTACTAGTCGTGTCTTACCGAGTTCAAGGAGATGTTAAAGGACACGAGGAAAGCTGCTGTGACTGATTTTTTTTAACTGATTTGTTTTATTGATCGTATAAATTTTATGAATTAAATGATGTGCCAAAGTGTGAGGAACAAATTCAAGATGTAGCCTAAATCATTCTGTCTCTTTTTAAGTGCTTTACAAAAACTAAAATGTTTCCCGAGCACTAGGCTTTCTCATGTGTCCTGGAATGCCATGACATGTCACTAAATGGAGCATGCATGTATGAGTATGAGAAGAGATTAAGAGTAAGATGGTGGAGACTATACAGTGTTCTTTTTGCACTCACGCCTCTATATAAACTGCACTGATTTGCATTGCTTAGTTTTTGTTTTTTTTAATTCAGCCACACTACACCACACTTTTTTTTATGGACCTATATTTTTTTTTAAATGAAGTCAACTTTTTGAGAAGCGTCAAACTTTGATGTACTGTAAATGATGCTTTAATTGACCAATTTGTTTACTCACTCAAGTACTAACATGTAACCTTGAGGTTTTTGTCTCTCTTAATAACAAATATTTTGTGACATGAACAGCACTTTTTCATACCATCAGCCCATTGGAGAAAGGAAAATATACTGTTGACCTGTTGCATAAATGTCATAGCAGTAAGTTTCAGGGAAAACTGCAGCAGAATGATGCTGGTAACCATGGAAACCATTCGTATACAGAGATTAAAGCGGAAGTACAGTATGCAACATCTCTTAATGTCTCTTAATGTCTTAAATCGGTTCCTCTTTTATATACATATTTATATTTTATTGCTTTACATTGAGCACTGTTTGACTTGAACAAAGATGATAAAAACTGACCTCTTATCTTCTTTTCCTTTTACATGTTTAGAATACTCCTGTTATTTTCAGTAGTGCTTAACCATTAGTTTAATAATTGGTATTAATGTGAAATAATTAATGATCAAACACAAATAGTTTTCTGAATCTTTCCAAACACAAAGCTGGAGCCCTGCCGTAAGTCAGACCAATAAAGAGTGTGGGCATGTCTCTGCTGGAGGATCCTTATCATATGTTTACCAGTTCTTAGGCTTGTGATTACATAAGGGAAAGACGCGTAACGGAAAATAAGTGGCAGAGAAGTTTAAAAAAGACATGATTAAACTTTGTTCAGAGAATCAGAGAGTATTGAGATGCCTTGGTATACGCAGCGCGAGCAAAACATTTGTCCGTAGGCTCCAAATCAAAGTGCTCCAGCTCAGGAGGGGTTTGTTTACTTGCTTGGCCAAGTAAGTTGTCTCGTGATGGAGAAATCATTATTGAGGTTAAAACTGGATTCACAGCGGGTGTCAAAAATGTCAGCCGCCATTCAGGGGAAAGCTCTCGTCGGTAAAACTCAATCAAAAGTTTTGGCTTCATCAAAGACAGGAAAGCTGAAGAAGATAAAATGTTTGCCTTGTAAAGCAGGATGTCTTCAGCATAAAGGAGAAAGGAAAAGTGGAGCGGATTAGGGGAACATGGGCTTTTATGGACTGCATATACACTCAAAAAATGAAAAATACTGTAATAACTCTAATAACTGTGTTTGAAAGTTTAGGGTTATTGCAACATCACCCGACATTTTCAAAAATATGACTTTGAGGATGGAGATATACAGCCATCATTAGACAAATTCAGCACTGAAACAAATAAATATCCAACCCAAAATGGACTTTAATCACCATTGAATCACCAAAAGATAGAAAAATATAATCTTAACATAGAAAACCGAGCCAGATTGTAATCAAGGTGTCATACCATCTGGAAATATTCTTTCAAAAGATAGGGAGACAGCTGTCATTTAAAATCAATTCAATGTCCCAGTGACAGAGCCTGTATAATTCACACGATTTAAAACAGTCAGGACAGAAACATTTTTGTCTCATATCATGTGTTTGAAAGAGTAGTTTTTATTCCATTTGATGACTCTTTTGAACTAAAGTCATTGTGTTCTGTTTGCCCCAGTTTTGAATAAAAGTAGATAAAGCACAGCACAAAACAACGGGCCTCAAAAGCTATAACAATTCTACATTTTCTCCTTCATTTCCCATTAGTTCTAACTTCCTCTGTGTGCAGTTCTTCACTCTCCATTTTCTGTTTTCATTATCATTGACCCAGGGCAGTTTTAGCCGACTACCATTAAAGCTGTGGAGAGCCTCCTCCACAATCAGCCCCTCATCACAGTAATCAGCACTGAGTGACCTTCACAGAACAGAGGGATGAGAAACTACAGGACATCACCTCAAACAAGCCCACGCCTGATTCTAAAACTGTGTTCACCCAAATTGACTTCAAATTTAATCATAATTATATGAACAAGTTACTCAAATGTTCAGTAACACAGTCAGACCAGGTCACGACACGACACTTGCAAATTGCTCTTGCAGATAAATATCCATATATTAAGCCTGTTTGATATAATTCACGATCCCCTTCCAGTAACCAGACTATACATTATGTAAAGTCCACCTTTGTCTTCATATAAATGTATGTATTAATTATATAAAAGGAACTACTAAAAACTATTAGTTACTGAAGGCTATGTTTGGCTATAGAGTCAAAAGCTTATTTACAAAAATCTAAATTGCATAGTAACTAACTTTTTGATGTATGCACCAATGCTTACAAAGAATTGCAGCCATGATTAATGCATCAGAAAGACTGTTCCAACAACAAGCCTCATTCCCACGTTTAGGATGGCTTTGAAAACTGACAACACAGGCCAAAATAACACGAATAAAGCCAAGTAATTTATAATCAGGCCCTGCCAATGACATGCTAATCTAATCCCCTAACCCTGCCGCCAGATCAACAAATCAACGTATTTAATTAAAGTTTGAAGCTGTCTTTGTGCTCCATGAGATCTGTAAAAGTGTTGGCAATTATAAATTATATTCAAAAGTGTGGGAAGCCAACATTTCTTCAGAGTAGGATATAACGTTTTTGTCAGTCTGTGATTAAAAAACTCAGGCTTCGGATTCCCACACAATACAACATCAAACTGGCCTCCATTTTAATGTATAGTACTGTACAGTCCACACATAACCCATGCGTTTGTCCACACATCTTTTCATCTCGTGCTTTCTTCACAGAGCTGCCTCGACACTAACAATGCACAGTATATTGCTTATATGAGAGGTCAGCTGTAGCAGAGCCGTGAGAAACAGTCGCCTATTGTAGTGTAAACGTTTGGCCTTCAGCCCAGAGCGGTTCTTATTGTCGAGAATTCAGGTGTGTCTTTTGGGAGGAGGTTGTTCCGTGAGGTACAGCCTGCAGCCATGAGCACGGTGAATGTTTATGAAGCGGTAAGAAAACAAGAAGAAACAGAGGAGGAAAAAAGGAAACACTAACACAAGGGTAGGAATGACGTAGGACGTTGTATGTGCCTTCTGTCCATCCCTTTGAGTGTTTTGTGGACATGCATGAACAGAATATATGCCCTTTTTACTGCTTCCACTCAAACTGGCCATAATTTTACAAAGCAATAAAAACAAACAGAAAAAGATCAAGCTGCCCCCTTTAGTGGCGCACCACATCTGCTGCTTTAGCACTGAATAGGCTAGTAATCATGATAAGAGGCAGGTGAAATGCTTTAATGGGTTTCTATAAGTGTTGGGTAGTGTTGTATCTAGAGCCTGTTTAAAGCCATGAGAAAGAGAAATATATAAAGGCTAGACAAACTACAGCTGATTGCATATTTAAAAAGGGGGAAACATCTTTTGCTGGGCAATATAAAAGTTTAATCCTGGGTGAATAAATCTAAAAAAAAACTTCCCTTAACTAGAAATTGTTTGGGGAATGACGTATTTTGCAGTTGATGAAATTAAGTCCTGTGTGATTGATTAAAAATCTGCATGTTATAATTGATCATGTTTTACAGATCTGACAGTTCTTGCTGAATCAAAGACATAGACACATTGTTAGGTAAACCGTTTAATCCTTTTTACAGTGAACATGGTGAATTGAGAGCTGTTGAAGTGGCAAATGGCTTCATGGTTTGATACAATAAGATTGTGTTCGTGTCACTACTGGACATTTTACACAGGCTACTCACCCAAAACTGGCTAATATCTGCTCAGCACAATCACAATGCACTCACTTTAGGGATATCAGCTTCAGTGTAGAGCAATGAACAAAACACTTTGAAGTTGAGGAAACCTGAAAATTAGACCTCAAATTTAAAAAAAGAACTTATTATTTTAATGTATATAGCTTACATACTTCACATAAGCCACAGGGAAACCCAGCATGTTCCCAGAAAATGTGACAAAATAAAAATTACAATCAAAGAATGAACTTCAGTGAAACAATGAGACCAAACATGATTTACATTGAACTCAGTCTGTCTACAGTAGTGTAAGTGATTTTCTTTGCAATTACCTTGTCACAACAACTTCTCTGGGAATGGGGTTTGTAATATTAAGATAAAACTAGCATTTGTTTATCCATCTTGTTTGTTGTTATTCATCATGAGTGAGATTCCAAATAACTGGCAGTAACAAAGAGTGAGCAATGCTTTATAACTTGCGTGGCATACACCATTTTGTACAAAAAAAAAAAAAATGAGCATTGCCATGTGTCTGACATTTCCCATTTGCCTGCAGCCAGAAGACATAAACTAAAGCTGGAATTGTCATAACACTGAACAAAAACTATTCACATGTTAGAGCAGGCTCATTTCTGATAATTTAACAAACACAATGCATAACAACAATTTTGTAGCACTCGTTTTAGAAGCACACAACTTAAAGTGCAGGAGTGTCTTGAACGGGCAGCTCCTTGTGTTGCATCTGCCACTGCCTCAGCATCAAGGCCTTCACTCTGAAATGTCACATAAACCCACCCACACTGACCGAAAATGACTTTTCCCCTTCTCCATCTGAAAACACCCATTAAAATAATAAGAAAAATGATCAAAGCTAAAACATTTCCAAACTGAGTGCAATAAAGGCTGAAGATGCATCCAAAACAATGTAATCGCCACGACTTTTTCACATTGAGTCGAGATCTGTAACAAAACCGCAGACCAGAGCCTTCAGAGCTTCCCTTCATTTCTTTTAAAAACCAGGACTGCAGTACATTTATCCAACAGCAGATGGCGTCCTGACACTGTGCTACAAATGGACCACAACCGCACTGAAGAGGCATGAGACTAAGACATTATTTACTCATTTAAAGGCTAAATAGGCTTCATTATACATCAGTTACACCTCATTTGTGGCAAAGGTGTCTTCTGTGTACCAGCTGGGTGTAGCCAATTTAAAACTTACTGTGGTTTAGACCTATTGGTTTATGAACATGTATGAATAGAAAATGCATCAATTAAATGGCTTGTGCAACTCTAATGAAATATTGTTCTCAGATGTAGACAAACATCATTCCTGCCACACCTTCATCTCTATTTTGAGATGTGAAGAAGGGTGGTTTGAGTTTTAGATGTTTATTAAGAGCATTAGCACCAACTAAATATGACTTTAATAACTAATTGGCAGGGTGCAGAATACTCATTGTTCTTTTCAAGTAATTGAAAGAAAGTCTGCACTGTCTGAAAGCCTCTTGCTAAACATAAATTTGAAACTATATCTGACTGACATTCTGATACAATGCCACCCATTTCTGCCTCATTTTTTTGGAACTGCTTTTACCACAATTAGTAACAAACTGCCTCCTGTATGGTATAACAGCCACATCTCCATTCGATTTACAGCACGAGTAGCCCAGGGGGTGACCTCCTTATGCGCATTCTTCTGTGGATAACCATCTCATGTGTCTATGATTTGTCATAAAACATGTGCCATCTATGAATATCCTAATACAAGAGCCTCTTAGGAAAACTGCCTGGCAGCTTTCTATTGTTTAATGCTACACGCAAGCTCCAAAAAGTAACAGCCAGAGTCTAGATAAAGCCTGAACTAAAGATTGTTTTCACTGTGGACAATAAACGGGTGTTTATTTGTGGATGAAAATTGCTTTGGAAGGGCCTTAAAAGCCACAATGAGTGGGTATCTTTAGACAAGACAAAGTTAACTAGGCTCCCACTGCTGGACAGCCTGAAAAGCTGTCTTCCTGTGACATGAGGCGAGTCCTCTGAGGGCTAAAGAATAATCACTCCTAAGGCAGTGCTCAGTCACAGGACTCTCTACAACCTCAGTATCCAGGATTTACCTCTTGGGATAAAAACTTCAGTGCGGTCACAGGAGAACGACTTCCTATCCAGACTGGTTTCTTGATCATTTTTAGTAGACCTCTTTTGGATTAAGAAGTTAATGATCTCAAAAGCAAAGTTGGAGAGGAGCAGAGTTCAAAGTTTGTTCTTCGTTCCATCTCATCCCCCCTTTCACACAATTCTCTCATGAAACACAGCGTCTCTTTAAGGAGGCACAAGAGTCAGTGAAGAGAGGCATCTGTAGCAACATGATGACAGGTGAGCGTGTGAGTGTGGGGGGAGCTGATGTTACCAGATGTGCGATTCACAATGAGTCATTTTAATGACGCCCACACCTCCACCTAGTCGCCGGTAGTTCATTCCTCCATATAACCTGCAGAAATGACACAGGGTTAAGTTACATGTAGTGCCACACAAGACACAAAAACTACAGAGCTTCTGACTGGATTTCACTGTCTACATCCTTGATTCACTCTTCTCTTTCTAAACTGTGTTGGCAGAGATTACTAAATCAATGCAGCACAAATGATCTATGTTAAAATAGGTACAGAAGAATAAGTATGAATGAATAAGTAGATCATTGATGTTATCTGACCATGGTCTGTTCACTGTCTCTAAATCCAGAGAATCAAAGGTCATTGAGATATTGAAGTCATGGCTTGCCCTCTTAAAAATATCAAACAAGGGCTAAATGAAGCTGAAAACTGAATTGTTTGGTTTGTACCTGTGTCATTTCTTATGTATGTATTGTGTGTCATTTAGATGTGTTGTTATTGTTGTGCCACTTACCTCCATGTGTTGGCATCAGGATCATAGACTTCTATCGTTTTGAGATACGTTGTCCCATCAAAGCCTCCCACTGCCATCAGCTGCCCATTTACCACCGCCAAACCCACCTATACACAAGATTTACTCTTAGCATCTATCAAATTCAAATCCAGAAAGCTAAATACTCTCAGTATGCTACAACACAATAACGCAGTAAAGACTGTTGTTAGTGTGACACGCAGAGACGCACCCCACTGCGTCGAGACGTCATGGCCACTACTGGAGACCACTGGTTGGTTCTGGGGTTGTAGCGCTCTGCACTGCTCAGCTCTGTAGTGTCATCTCGTCCCCCGACAGAGTAAATCATGTCCTGGTAGACAGCGCAGCCGAGGTGTTTCCTCCTGGTGCCCATTGGAGACACAGTGTGCCAGCGGTTCTCTTGAGGATTATAACGTTCAACTAAAAGGACAAGGAAAACAACAAACAGAATAAATTCAACTAAGAGTATTATAACCTAGCAAGTCCTTTGTATCTAACCACTGCTTTAACCACCTGTATTTAAAGGTGACGTCCCATCAGACCCTCCTACAGCATACAGGAATCCTCCCAGCACTGCCACAGCCACACCCAGTCGCCTAGTGCTCATAGAGGCCACACGAGTCCATTTGTTTTCCTTTGGATCATACCTTAACCACAAGTAAGATTATTATAAGCCTTTGTATGTGAATATTGATAAATGACTCTTGCGAACAAAGACTGTAGTGTGCTGTTCTTGGCTGATACCTTTCTACAATGTTAAGACAGGAAACTCCATCCTGTCCACCAACAGCATACAGATAACCACCGAGTACAGCCACGCCCACGCTGGTACGACAGGTGCTTGTGGGAGCCACATCACTGCTCCACTGGTTGGTCTTAGGATCATATCTGAAAATAGAAGCAGAGTAACACCAAGAGATTATCATATTGTCAAGTTAAAAAAAAAAGAACAGAAGATAGAGAAACCCTGACCTTTCCACAGAGTTTAGGTACGATGAGCCGTCGTGACCTCCCACAGCGTATAGCAGGTCATCCAGGACACTCACACCAACTCCACACCTCCGTTTACTCATCGACGCCACCATTCGCCACTCATTGGTCTGAGGGTCATAGCGCTCTACACTGGAAATGGCATCACCACTGCACCAGCCTCCAACTATACAATGAACAACAGTAACAATAAAGAAAACCATAGAAGCAATGGGGCACTGTTAGAATATTAAGAAAGATGTATTACTGTTTGAAAAATAATTACATTTGATTTTCTATGTAGCTGCTTTGGTTTGAAATGTATAAGATGTAGTGCTTTAACCTGACCTGCAAATAGTACTTCTCCACAGCGGATCGGTTTCCTCGGCCGCGTTCTGGGGCCCTGCATCAGTGGTCTTTCCTGGGGCAGCAGCAGGTAGTTCTTGGCCTCATCAACCAGGTCTCTGAAAGATTTCATTAAACAATTACAAAAGTGGCAAATACTGTTTGTCATAAGCATATGTTCCTTTAAAACTTGAAGGAGTAAGAAATCCTAAAGTAAAACCATGCCCACCTGCACTCCTCATCACTCTTGATGAGAGGATCTGAACCAACAGTGCCAACCAAGAACTTAGGACTGAGCAGGGGCAGTCTGACATGTTGAAGGACCTATGTTGACACAATAAATCAATGTCAATGCAAAGTGTGTTGAACATTGAATCCTCTGATAAACACTATTGGTTATAACAAACCTGTGGGAGCTGTGGTCTGCGTTCCTGGATGCTGTATTTCACCCAGGCCATGACAGCGTTGAAAACCTGCTCCTCACTTCGCACATTGAGCTCATCGCTGGAAATTATGTCAATCAGCTGGTTGGCAGGAAGCAGCATAAACTCCTCACTTTCCATTACCTACCAACAGACAACAGAACCGAGCAGTCAGACAGCAGCTGTAGCACACTGAAAAATCTTTTGTATAAAGAAGATGAAGCAGTTATATTGTTGTAAAAAAGAGTTTCTGCCTATTAATAAGTAACACCTGCTTGACACTAATTAACATGCACAAAGTTTATACAAGTTAACACATGCAAGATTCTCAAAGCAGGAACCATGAAAATCCTGAAATGTTTAAGCATAACTAGGAATAATATGCTTCTAAAGATAAAACTGAATCTAAATGGGTTTAGTATAACCACCAGCCATAGAAGCATTAAACTTCATCATGAAAGACATTCTGTAAACAATTCCCAACAAATTGACCTTGTTATTTATGAATTGTATTAACAAAAGTATTACACCCTAAAATATAACACTTCCTAAAAAGACAGCTAAATAATGATGTCCCTTTGATAACGTGCATAAAGCACAAGTAAACAGATTTCTGTCTGATTGGGTGTTTTCCCTCTTTACCTTTTTCTGTGAAGTGAATGTTAAACACACAATTACATTGACAGCTGTGTTAATTATTTTCACAGCTATTGAGGCTTAGAAAAAGTAACAGACAGAGCAAACAAACTAATCTAGCATGTAATATTACCACTGATACGATTATGTAGCGAGACAGTGCTATTTCAGTGTTTTTGTACAAAGACATTTCTACTGCATATTAAAAAGACAATGAATGAACTGTCTAAGACTACGGCCATGTCCACATCATGACAAACCTAAATGACAGAACTCACCTCTTGAAAATTGTGCTGGGTGAACTTATCAGCGATGCGGAGCAGCTCGCGGCAGGAGTGTGTGTCAGCGAAGGCCCTGATTCCCAGACAGTTGGAGGGATCCAGCTGTCTTTTGAGGAACTCACAGCAGGCCTCCTGGATCTCAGCCAGCTGAAGAAGGCAAGCTGCCGGGAGCAGCGTCTGGACGTTCCCTTCCTCTACAGTCACCTAGGAGGAAAATTTTAATTTAGAATAGCAAACTGGTAAAGCACTTGAACATGCTGTGATGTCTGCCTTTGGATCCCTGCAGCTCAGAGTCTGCAGGCATCCATTATGGCCTCATAACACAACAGTCACTATTTTGAGCATAACCCAGTCTAGCCTAGTTTACAGATGCAGCATTACTTTACCATCAGATTTGCCATATCGTTAAAGTGTTCTAGTGCCCTTTCCATATATATTCATTCTACGATTTTCAGTTGAAAAAAAGTTGCTCATTTATATGGTCCATTGTTAATAAAGGTGCATTTATGGTAACAACAGTCCACACGTTACTTCCAAGTTATTTTAATACATGTAAAAAAGAAAAGTCTTGTAACATCTTTGGGCTTCCTTTGTCTGTTATTTATTTTCTACACTGTTTCATTGCAAGAGCATCTATCAGAACTCCACTACCCACTGTTTAATGAACCCACAGCTGCTTAGCATTTTGTAAAGATTGCCCTCCAAATATCCTCTTACCTGTGAGGTGTAGGCAAAGTCAATGAGCAGCTCCATGGCTCTCTCATCAATGTCACGGATAACAACCTCAGTCTGTCTGCTCTCTGCAAGCTCTCCGGTAAACATGGCCCTGAGGGAAGACATGTCCACATGAATAAACAAACTCTTTTATTAAAGACATTTTTACTGTGAGACTTTTTTACCTGAAGTACGGGCTACAGGCAGAGAGAATGACGCGATGGGCATAAATCTTTTTAGCGCCCACCACCAGCACCACGTCACAAAGCTCACGATGTTTCCTCAAAAGGTTGATCACCTCCAGAGTCTGGCGTGGGTGTTTATCTGAGACATAGGGCATGCGCGCAGGCTGGGGGACCCCTTCAGGGAGCTTGTTGGGGTCCCCCAGAGTACAACGGCTGGTGATGTCCATTCCAGTGGCGTCTTGACGTGCGCTGGCGGCCCTTAACATAAAACAAATAATCAACATAAGAATAAGAATTTGTATTGTAACGGTTACTTCTTAACCCAAATTAAGCATAATGCTTAAAAATCATCATAGCTTATGAAAGTATAAAAAGATTCAGAATTTGTCTTTCTAGGAATATAAAGCCATGACACTTTTTAAATAAAATGTATATTGCGGCCCTATGACTTTGACACATTCAGTTTGTAAATTGTTTATTACCACTATTACTATTTAATGAAAGCCGAGGAAAGTTGAAATCATTTATTTGTATTGGTAACTTAATTACATTCTCCAAAGCAGATTAAAAAATTGGTAGGTCAGTTGGTTGGAAATCTCCCTAGCCACTGGACCCCCTGAGGTGGTTTCCCCCAACTGTAAAGGCCCTACAGTATTTTTAGCTGGTGTGCATTTCACACCCTATAAATAGAAAAACGCAAGTTGGGTTCTCCCGCTGGAACTCCATTCTCAGTTGAGCCATGAAACTGTCAGACCAGACACTGAACACAGGCCTCATTTAACAGCCAGGCCAAGCCAAAGGTCTGAGGTTAGGTCCACCCGAGGCTTTGCAGATAGGGTTAAGGTTTGGGGTGTATTTTACTGATCTGGGATTAAATGGAAGCTCTGGACAGTAGAATAAATTTGCAATGAAGTGGTCACCTAACAACCAAAATGTGCCAAGACATGAGAGGTAACATATTTCTTCCAACAGGGACCAGCCTCACTATGCAAGAAAGATTAGACTCTTTTGATAAAAAAGAAATACTTCACTGCCGCACCTACCTGCGCATTGGCTTTGCGTCCATGCACTGAAGAATAATGTTAGGCTCCACACCTTAAGGTTAACCTAAAAAAAAATAAAAAATAAATCAACAAAACAGGACTATTTGAAGACAATCTTTAAATATAATTGCATTCTAAAACAAATACAAAAATTGAGACATTTTATTAAACAAACTAATATATATTTTAAAAAATGCAATCAGATAAATGTTTTATGTTCACAAAAAGTAAAAGTTGAAATATGCCCAATGTGTTTGTAAAACATACTTAAGTGCATTTTGTGGCATAGTTAGTTGCCTTGTTTCTGAAATATAATGAAACACTTTGTACAAAGAAGAAAAAGGAACTACATAATTAATCTATTTTTTTATAGTGAAAGGGACCAACCCTACTAGTGAACTGAAAGTTATATTTAGAAACAAACAACACAGCAAAACAATGCCGTTTAGAAACACAAAAACTTCTTGCTTCGATAGAGTGTCTCCGGTTGGCCACATTTAATAGTGTGTACAACCCTTTAGACAACAAGTTAAGCAGAACAAAATTATTGACCTGCACTGACCTGTGTTTAAGTGTTACATTGGTGTAGTGGAACTTGTTACTATTTCAAAGCTTAATTGAGACAAATATTTCCAAAGGATGAAAAAGTAAAGAGAGAAATGTATGGACAAAAATGTTGGAGTAATTAAATTATTAAATGGTTAGAAGAAATTAAAAAAACAGTTAGAAAAATACGCTGTAATTAAGAAAGAAAGCAGTACAATTGTCCTATTCGAATGCAAGAAAGGCAAAGTTATATTTGTAGAGAATTTCATTAGTAGTAGAGTATCTCTTTATTGTTTTATGTATCTCAAGTGGCTTCAAGGGGGAATGTAGACTAATGCATACGGGTTCTTTTTCAACTCCTCAGAAATATAACACTTGCCAGAGGGAGCTTTTAGCAAAAGAAATGAAGATCTGGGACCACCTTGACAGCTTTAACTTGATAAAGTTGGCACTGCCAGTGTACTCTATTACTATTGTAAATACCTACTTCACTTTAACTCGTCTAAGAGGAGTCTCAGGCTGTAGGGTTAGTTATATTTGTGCCTTTACATTTCTCTGTTTTTAGTAGATTCAGCACATAGACGGATCGAGATGGCTAACCAACTGTTAGCTCTCACATTTTCTGTGGCAGCTAAACGTTACATTTAACTAGCTTTATCGAAATACAACAGTAGTTACAAAAGTAGTAATAACTTCACCCAAATGTTTTAATGGTCACTAATAAAATAGGAAATGTTCAGAAATAAGCGAGCTAACTCTTAAAGCTAACTCTCGACAATTCGCTGGGAATTGGAAGTCACTAAAAAATCACAACGCAGACCAAATCAGTCAAGAAACCGTATTACACAAATCTGGATAAGCAATTGGGCTATAAATATCTGTTACAAACTAGAAAAAACGACAATCGTTTTACAATAGAGTCCCCGTTGTCACATAGGTTAGCTCTTAGCCACAGTTGGAATATTTTAGACTGCCCCGCTGAGGCTAACTTTGAATTGCATACTCTTGGTCAAATTTGCTCCAAGTGAAAGTCAAATCTGCGTGACTGTGATACAGTCGTGATCAAAACAATGCTTACCTTGTGCTTCCATTCCAGCGACGGAAAGA
>JAWCTZ010000447.1:0-41244 GCA_036850595.1 Rhyacichthys aspro | reverse complement strand
CTTGAGCGGTTTTGTCTCGTGAATAAAGCAGGTACCGGCAATTCCAGTGCATGTGTGTGTGTGAGTGTGAGGATTTGTCATCGGGCCCTTAAGCTCATTAGTACATTGTGAGTCATTCAATTAAAAATAATGGGCGGCAATCCCACCAGCGTGCTGATGTCATGCGAGCGCTCATTCATTTACGTCCTAATTGACTCATAACAAATGCATCTAGATTTTTGTAAAAGATTGACACTTTTAGGCAATTTTGGTCAAAGCAATCACGTCACGGAAAGTCTGGGATTCTGTTAATAAAATCCTTGCAGCGTGTTGAATTTGATGTTTCCCACGTGGCCTCGGTTGCTTTTAATGCGAATGACCAAACCTGACATAAAGCTATAGCCTACAGTCAGCGCAGTCACATGCAACTAGAGAAATTTTAATTATGGCCCAAGCCTGACTATAAATAAACTTTTAAAAATGCATGAAAACATTGAAATGGCAGTAATACAAATCACAGTCTGGCTATTGCTGCATGTATACGGCTGAGCTAAGGTCAGACTACAGACTCTGCATATGATCCTCATAAATGGAAAGGCTAGAGCCGGACACGCATATTAAGACATAGTTAATAACATTTTTTTTTTATTTGAAGCTTCAAAAGGAAAAAGCGTGTATATACTTTTGACAAGGTTCAGTTTCTGAGTTAAAAGATTGTTTTTACAGCTTTATTCTATGTAGCTGGTGGTGTTGTGTGTTGGCTGTAGTCGAGCTAAATGGTCTAATCAAGTGTAGCCCACCTAACTGTGCAGGTAATATAAGCCTTTTTCACACATGCACTGAGATCCAGACTGTATGCTGTTCTTGTTTAGAATTTCACACCCGGAGTAGTGACATCTCCGGGGGAATGTGTGAAAAGAGCTATTGTGATTGTCTTTTGGATTTCACTTATGCTGTTAAATGTTAAATGACGACAACTAGTTGATGCACACAACAGAATTTCTGAACTTTCACTTTCTTGTTTTAGAGCTCTGTGATTCATAAGCCACTCTCTCCTTCCCCCTGCCTCGTTGTTGTCGGGGGAGAGGCTATAATCAGTTGAGTTCATGCTGGCCTGCTGAATCACCCTGCTCCAGATGCCTCTTTGCTGACTCCGTAGCGATAGACAGGAGCCAGGGGGCTGTGGACCATTCTTTATCTACTGCTCACTTTCTAATGTTTTCCCAACAGACTTCTTTCCATGGCGCTGAAAAGCCTGAATTCTTGATGAACTGTCTGTCCACAGAGAGCAGCAGATCTATTACCAAAGGCAAGCACGAAGCCAGTCACACATGACGTGCACAATCCTATACTTTTCTGTGAAAAAAAACAAACAAACTTTGACTCGGGGCAAGGAGTCAAACGTACTTTTGGAGTTTGTCAGTATATACAAGACAATATCACTCTATTTAAAGTGGCAAAGGGCATAGGTCACTCACTAACTGGAAGATTGACCATTTGATCCCCGAGCCTCCGGTTCCACGTCTACGAGCAACATATTGAGCCTTAACATAGTGAGAACATGTTTTTTTTTTGGTGAGTGGGTGTATAGGACACTCAATAAACCTATAATTGGAAAAAAAAAGTTTTATCTCCTCTGGGATATTCAGAAATACAATAAATATCTAAATGTTTATGTCTGAAAGTAAAAGAAATACATGTTTTTCTAGTTGCACCTGATCTGAGGATTAATGAGCTTTCTCTTGATCAGCTAAAGCTAAGTGTGGAGATGAGTGGCACGTAAAACCCAGGACTTACAGTGGATTTGATCAAGAGTGTTCTCAGCTTACAACTTAAACGTTATGTAAAAATAATAACGTGCTTGTTACTCGTGCTTTTATCTGCAGCTTCTCCGAAAAGTGACCTAGATTTGTTGGATCCTTAAAATGACAAGGAAGGTGATAAAAAGCAATCTTCAAATTTATGTACAGTGATGCATTATAAAGACTCTTAACTTAAGATGCGTGTCTCCCTGAGGAGCACAACCCTTCTGTTAATGAACAGCTTTTCTTTAACTGGCTTTGGAATAAGACACAAAGCTTTGACATACCACTTACTATTCCCAGCATGGAAAAATAAACACTAAATACTGGCAAATAAATTGTAAATCACACTTAAATTCCAATTAGCATTATCCCTGTGGGGAAATTCACTCTCTGCATTTAAACCATCTAATGCAGTGGTGTCAGACTCAAAGTGGTGACGTTCATAAGAATCCTTTCAGGGGCTGAAGATGGTGACATGTGGAAGCTTTATTAAAATTTGAATGTGAGATTTTATCTATGGAAATGAGTTTTAGTTGATTTCAACAGGTTTTAGATGGAATTCAACAGGTTTTAGTCAGATTTGAACAGGTTTTAGTTGGATTTCAACAGATTTTAGATGGATTTCAACAGCGTTTGGTTGAATTTGAACAGGTTTTAGATGGATTTGGACATGTTTAGTTACTCATCTGTTTAAATTCACATTCTCCACAGTCTGTATCCACACAAACACACACAGGAGCACTTCTTATGCACTAATTTCACCATATTCATATTTTAGCTTAATGGCGCTTGACAATGAACTATTGATGTCAATCCAAGGGCTTTAATGGTTTTCACCGCTTGGACAGTTTCTGCTTAGTTTCTTCAGCAGAAAAATAAATGTGTTTGAAAGGATGAAAAGTAATGAGTGTTCCTTTGGAGCTGTTCTGCCGGTTACTTAGTCGAGCCGTTCTCACCTTGAGGCTGACAATTTTGAGATAAAAAGTGTCAGCGCTTGTTGATATTTATGTACCGATAAGGTTCAAAGAGGGCATTCTCTGAGGCCGTATAATGTGTGCTGTGTGTTCCAAAGCACCTCAAGTAATCACTATTAAGACATGCAGCCCTCTTCTGTTTTGTTCATGGGGCATAGATGCACATTGGTGGACACACTCCCACCCAACAGATATGTGTCTATTTTTGCAAACCACCACAAACCATAAAAACAGAGAAATGTCTGCAAAGTCTTTTAAGTGTGTGTGTGGGTGTTTGTGATTGAAACGATCGACATTATCCGTGCTTATGTGATTAGGAAATCCTCAAATGATCCTGTATCTAAACTATACTCTGAACAGTTTGTGGATGAAGAGGTAAGCCAGACAAACCAAAGTGGTGTGAATTTAGAAAGAAACGATAGGTGTGAGTTTTAAAGTAGCATTTGAAGAGATAATCACAGGACATATTTCTGTGCGAATAAGTGGGAAGGCAAAAGAACAAAGCATCGTGAACACGGCGGTTGTGCTTCTACAACAAAGCTTTATGGGCAGGGAGCTGAGCTATACGTCTCTGTTGAAAAGAGGATATACAGTATGCAGGGGTGCACATAACTGGTCTGCAGGTCTCCTCTGTCAGTCACTAATCGAAATGAATGCACAGTAAACTAAAGTAAACCTCAACAGCAAGCCTTTTGAAGCTCGTCTATTAATAGAACTCACGACTAAAACCCCATCATCAGTGGAGTATATGCTGTAAAATAGATAAAAATCACTTTAATGGCGATACTAATACAAAAAAGGGAGGAGAAAAATGTAAATATGTACTGCTGTGCATGACTTGTGGAGTAAAGCTCCTGGTACTCATCTGGGGAACTGTCTCAAAATGTATCTGCACCTGATTATTTCTATAATCTGATGATTATTTTTTCAAATTAATAATTGGATAGTGTAGCGTGTGTAAATGCATGGTGACTAACAAAATACAAGTGGTGTTTTATTATTCCTGTTTAAAACTGAAGATAATACAACAAAAAATCAGACACATTTTTACAAACTCTGAACCAGATGAAGCTACAAGTAGGCCACAGGACTAAGAATAAAACATATGCACATAAAGATGTATTTTTATCAAAAACATGGTATCTCGGTAATAAAACCAACATGGCATGTTTCAGAGTCTATGAATACGCCAGATAGTGATTATTCTATTATTAAATTAGCTGATGATTGCTTCAATAATCAATCTCTCAATCCACTATCATTTGACTCTGATTAGTTGCAGCTCTAATCTGCCCTTGATGTAAGTAAAGTGTTGGGCGACAGTGGGTCCGGGGGTAAACAGCTGGTCCAGTTAGATGCAGGGTTGGTGGTCTGATCCCAGCTCCTTTCATTCAGAATGTCCTTGGGCAAGACACCACCATGCCTCAGAGTCTGTGTATGAATGTTTGTGAGCATGAATAGCTGAATGGATGCTTACTGTAAAAAGCTTTGAGATCATTGGTAGAAAAGCTCTAACTGTAGCCATTTACCATTTTTCCATTCACTGCTCAATGAAGGCAAGGTCCACATCTTGATAGTCTCCAAACTGCTTCTATAGTAAGTTAATAATACAAAAAAACCCAAAAAAAACCAAAAACGTATTCACACACTTATGTATATATATATATATATGCCAGATACAATGCCATTGGAGCGGTTCACCCACTTGTTGACAGGTTTGACATTCCAGTGGCTATAGTATATCTCAGGGACACATTTTGTGCACACTGTGTTGTTGCCATAGATATGTCAATGTGATACATGGCACTGCCTGAGATCAGTGTCAGTAAAGTAGAAAAGAGAATCCCCTTTTGGATAATCACTGCTGTCAGACAACTGCCTGCCAACGTTTGGAAAGCTGCCCAGAGATGCACAGTCCCTTCTGCTTCAAAACATGGGCTTTTTGTTCCTTTGGACATGAACAAACACTATGTTTTAGTTTTTGTTAGACTGAATTTCATAGGAGAGTAGGATGTTCAGACAGAGCCAGAGCTACTGTGGCTGTCACAAAACTGCAAAAAGACAGCAATCCCAGAACCTAATAGAATCAAAAATAACAGTATTCCTCATTCTGGTCGGCACTACTTTGTGGAGGATACTGTTACAGACAATGTAGTGAGGAACATGGAGTTAGATACGTAATGAAATGAATACGTTCTAGCACTTACAGGAAGCATGAACATTTCAGGGGCCGCTCTTTATTAGCACGTGTTCACACTAGCTTCAAAAGTGGCCAGATCAGATGTGATTAGGACATGTGTGGTTTTTACCTGTCCATCATCCCTTCTGTTATGTGTGTTATACGTTCTAAGGTAATACACTGCATCATCCTGTAAGCCCTCATGGGTAAGATGTATATATTTGAAATCAGAGGTGTACCACATGTCCACAACTTCCATCAGTAACCAGTCCTGAGTTCAGTTCTCAGTTGGACATCCCATTTGCTGCACGTCATTTTCCTCTTACACGCTTTCTTTTCCGCTTCACACCGATAAATAATGGCAAAAAAATGACCAAAAGTAATCTTCTGCTGCCTTTAGATGACCATCTCAGTGCCAGTCACTTTTAATTGGCCGGTACACATTTGTAGTCCTCTGCAGGGGCACATCCAGCCGCACGTCTTTATATGATTGCAAACATGTGTGGGTTGTCTCATTCATTCCTTAGACATAATACAACTGTTGTTTTTTCTCATACGGTGCCTATTAGTTCTGCTCATTCCGTCTTTGTTGCACAACCTCTTCTAATTCATCCATAATCTGTTCTCCCTCATTTCTGTCTCATGTCCACTTCTTCAGTTTGACGCAGCAGGAAGCTCGAGTAATGACTATAGCTCTTAACGCGCACACACACATCATTCTGGGAAACGGACTTGTCTGAGCGCTTATTATGAGGTTCATAAAGAAGGAGATAGAGAGGACAAGGACAGAGGGGAGGTGAGAGTGGGACAAAATTCAAATCTGCAGACCGTCATAATCACGACCGAACTCCCCGCCGCGCTGCCTTCGCTTACAATTTACGCGTGTCGCCGCGTGCCGTACATACTGAGCAGCGCGTGGACATATAATGGCTGATCAGTGCCATAGCTCAACGTCTCGGCTCGTTCATGCATCAGTGCTTGTTTATGTGCTCATAATGGCAGATGAAATATTTATTAGCAACGCAAAAGCAGCTTTTCGTACATGTGCGTTTGTGTTTATGCGAGCACGAGGGTCGGCGCGGAAACAGTCGTACTTCTGCTGACGCTGCATTTGCATAAAACAAGTGGATCATTTGCAAAAGCGTATGAGAAGATGGAAAGGTGGAACAACGCTGTGGGTCTGTCACTGTACAACATTCAGAAATGTTTTTGTACTTCAGAAGGAGAGAGCGGTGATACCTTTATCTTTGTTTTAAGTAGACTTGTCATATATACTTCTTCACTGGCCCGGCCTCACTTGCATTTGTTTTAAATACACTCACAAAACACTCCCACAACAATATACCCTCCTGTGTTATCAAAGTATTGATATTTATGCACATTTTACTTTGCTTGCTTTTTTCTTGCTTCTGTTTTTGTTTTTTTGCACAAATTTTCTCTGTTTTTATCAGTCATTACCAGCACTGGAATAGCCACTTTTTTAGGATTTTCCTCCGCCGTTGATTCAATGTTGACGACCAAGCTTGGTGTGATGGGCTGACTGTTCTCATGTTTAAAATCCTTGACAACAAATCAGAGACATCATTCTGATTACTAAATGGTACATGTAACTGCTCTGTTAAGAAAAAAAGTCACTTACTGCATGTTTAAGTGAGTAAGGTCAGAAAAATGCATGCTGTGTTATGAATCTGATGCAGTCTGTATATTGTGCCTTTGAAATGGAAGTGGTCTCCTTTCCATATTCCTGTTTATTGTGACCAGTGCTGCTGTTTGAGGAGTGTACGGGAAGCGGCGTAATCTGAGACCTATATATACTTATAGCCAACATGTTTTAATTTATGCATCTTAAATTGCACAGCACATACATAAAGCATGTCAAGGCGTTTAAGTCTGTTGCATAATATATGCAAAACAAATGAGACCAGAAATGGATACTCGGTAAGATCTTCCCTTTTGAGCGCTACGGGGGTTCTTTTAAATAGGCTGTATAGTATCTAATCATGATCCAATGTGGATAAGCTGCCAAACTATTTGTGCCTCTGCTTTTTCTGAGTGTTACATCATTGCAAACAGCTGCATGTTATTTTCTCGTTCTTAACCAAAAGGAGTCAAGACTGTGATGCGCCTTTTTCTTTCATTTTGAATACAGAGTTCATCAAAACAGAGATATTATTCCCTGGGCTTTACTTAACAGTATATTCAATTAAATTTTGAATACAAAATAATATCCAGAATGAGGGGATGTTGTTGCCACTACAATAAAATGAAGGATTTAGAAGGCCCGAATGCTCTGGCTGACAGTATTGAACTAATGTTTTTCCTGAGCCCCTTAAACTGCCAGCATGTATCAAGTACAACTTGTCATTGAATTTAAAGTCTATCCCAGCCCTTACAAGACTCTTAAGCCATTAACAAGCATCAGCCTCAGCCCCACTCGCTCCCCCTATGGCCCACTTAGATGGATGTAAAATTAGGCTTTAATCCTCCAGCTGAACTAAATACATGCTCCCCAGTGTCAACACCGCTCTTCCCATAATATTTCATCTCTCATTCTCTTCTGCATTATTACCCCCTCATTTCCACCTTCTTTGATTTCTTCTATTCAGATTTTCTTTCTGTTCTTCCCCTCTGTGTTTCTGTCGATGTTCTAAATTTAGTGCATGGTCCCTGCTGTCAACTCCACACTTAATTTAATCCCCACTCATCGGCTGTCTTTCTGTCCCGCTGCATTTGTATCTGTTTCTCCTGTCTGACTTCTGACTCGGTGTGTATGTGGCTGACAGCTCGTGTGTGCTTTGTGCTTCAGTAGCTCTGGTAAATGGGACGGAATTCAGCAGTGGCTCTTGAAAATACATATTAGAGCTGGTTTAAGGAATAACTGGTCATCTGTTTCAGGCTATGTGTGTGTGTGGCCATTACTTACAGTGCATTTTTGTTGCAGGATATGTCTGTGTGTGTGTGTGTGTGTTTTCTTACACTCCACCTTCACCTGGAAGGGTTAGGGTTACTGGTCCAGCATGTGGGCTGTGAAGCAATTCCACCTTTCTTACAGGAAGGTTGTAACAGAGGCATGGCAGAGGTGAGAATGAATGGCAGGAACAATGCAGTTGTCCCATAAGTAAGCCTGTATCTATCAACATCATTTGTGGTTAAATATTTGCTAGTTTAGGCTGGTTGTTGGAAACATGAATATTAAACATAGAAAGATGTTGTATTATGTTAAACACACGCTATGAAGCATATTTATAAGAACATACTACAGCGAGACCAGTAGTGGTTGATGATATTTGACGGTTGGGCTAAAAAACACAATCACGGAACAGGATCTAGGAACTCTCTTATTTTGACATGGTGTTTCCCAGGAGTCTTTGCCTGCATCTGGGAACATTGAGGAAAAAAAGCAATTGCTCCAGCTGAGATTTGAACCCTCATACCCCCCTCTCTAGCTGCACACCCTACAATAGCCGGTAGTTCAAGGGGCGGGCTTTCACATCTGTATGTCTCCAAATGAGAAAGATGATTGGTGCTTAGGTTACGGTGTGTGTCATTATGTTTAGTCTCGAAAAAATAAGCCCTTTTTCTTATTTTTGTGGCAATATAGACATTGTGGTGTCATCAAAACTATAAAGACTAAGTTATAGAATCTTGAATGAATGTTATATCTTGTAAATGTTTAACAATACACTTAAAAACCTACCTGACAGGAGCCTTAGCCCACTTAGCCCATTAATACCACCTGAGTGGGGCAGTCACTCATTTCATTCAGGCAGAACAATTCATTATTACGAACGCATGGCTAATGATTGATGCCAACCAAATAACTTACTCGTGAAATCAAATGATCATGTAAAAATTAAGCTATGTGCAGTCGTGAATATCTGTTGACCTGCCTAACCTGTGTGATAATATTATTGTATTCCCTGTGTCATATTAAGTTGTGTTGATCATGTATTTGACTCTCTTCATTCATTTCATTTAATTGAGTTCAAAAACATACGCTGGGCTCAAGGGGAGACAGAGCGAAATGAATCCAAATGAAGCGCAAAGACGGACAGCGTTGCATGACCATTCAGCAGCGAGCTAAAGGGGAAACCCAAAGGGAACCGGTGTCCTGCTGAACAGTGTGATCACTACTTAATATTTCCCTCATTCTGTGGATTACAGTTCCACGGGTGTACATTCACCAGCCATTCTTGTCTGAAAAATCGCCCGCTGTGAGACGTGATCCTGGCAATTACTTTACAAGAAATTTCCTCACCTTGGCGGCCAGGGTTTCTCTTCATCTAATTAACATGCACCTCACATTGTGTTGTATTCCAAGGTCAAAAAATAGCGTAAACTGCTGCTTATTACCCTGTAAAAAAAGGCACAGCTAAGTACGGGGGACTCACAGAAAACAAACACTAGGATACAAACCATTAGCTCTGTTATGTTACACTTAATCCTTGTGTACAGTATTTTTTTCTTCTTCTTCTTGGTGTATACAGTTTCATCATGTTGTCGTTTTAAAGGTTATGTCCCTGCGGAGGTTATGAGATATTTAATTTTAATCTGCTGTATCATTACGGATGTCAGATTCAATTAGAGTTAAAGGCGGTTAGATAAATTCTCATTGTGCACACTGTATCTTAGCAGCTGAGGAAAGGCTGCTTGAGGAGACAATGCAACACATATATTGCTTTTCTTATGTGTGAGAAGCAACATTATAATATAACATAATGAATATACTGTATTCCCTGTTCCTATGCGTCAAATGTCACACTTTATTGCACAAGTTTCTAGTTGAAGACAAAGCAACTATAAATATGTATTCTATTCACTTCTTTTGAATTAAAATGTTAAGTTTGTGTTCTTCTAATACAGTCAACATTATGGTTCATTGTGGATACAGTTTATTGTGCAGCTACAGTCACTGACAGAAATTGTGTTGTCAAGTTCGTCGTCCTATTCAGCTCTAATTGTTTGGCCCATTGAGCGTCGCGTTTACAAATTCATTCATAACTCTTTCCATGCGTTTATCTGTACTACAAGCCATACTGAATAACAAATGAGACAGGGATAGAGTCGAAAAGCAGATAAGGCTACAGAGGTTCTGTTCATTATTCATCAGAATGACAGAGACGGGCGCAGATAAGCCAGCCTGCGCTATAATCCACTGCAGGTATGGACCCACTGCTGCCGTACTGAAGTGTCCTCTCGACGAATGCTTTGTGCTAATGGCAAGCAAAAAAACCCCCCAAAAAAACACTTAGCACTTAGCGCAGCAGACAAATTAAATGTAAAAATAGTTGTTAAATCGCATTCAATGATACAGGCAGATTCAATAAAGTGCCACCTCCAGATGCCCACCCACTCAACAAACTAGGGAGCTGCTGCAATCCGGGTGAGCATTATACATAATTGCAGCTTTATTGATTTTGAAAAAAAAATATATGTAATAATAATTTTGTTTCGCCTACTCGGTGGATTATTATTGGCTTTTTCCATTATATTCTCCAGCATCCATGTTAGTCGAATATTCAGCTGTAATAAAGACTTTCTTTGAACAAGTCTCCAATGTTTTAACTGTTCTCACAAGGCAGGAGGCACTTTGGGAACACAAAAAACATGAATTTTCAACCAGAGAGGAACGTTTCGGAAATCAAAATCTCTTTATCGACAAGTACTGAAAACTGTCCTCCAAAGTAAAAAGATGGCTATTTGCAGCAAGGTCAAGACCAACACAATTTCTCTTTAAAGGCAAGTCAATGGGGAGCATCCAAATATGTTTTAGTCGCTTTGTCATTTTCACCGAGGGAAAACATTTCTTACCAAGAGAGCCATCATTTTTGCAAAAGTGCTGTATCACTAAGCAGCACGTTAGTTTAAATTGGCAAGAAACAAATTATTACTTCACATGTAAGTATATTGTTAAACTGTATTTCTAGTGGATAATCTGTATTATCATAATCTGTTCTGGATGTGCTATGTAAAATGCTTGTGTAGTACATAATTTTGCATATTTTCAAAAAGATTGAGAGAAAGGCTTTTTGGTGTTAAAATGTATCCTTCTACACATGTCAAAGTGACAGCATGACACAAAGGGACACAAAAAAAACAAACAAAAAAAAACAAACAAACAAACCAGAAAAAAAGAGATTCGGAGCAATCAGTTCCCCAGAACACTGAAAAAATGAGGAGGAACATTTACTTAGAAAACCTATGGTAATATTTTCCCATCAAAAAAAACAATTTGTGTTCAAGTAAGTAACATTTATCAAGAATATATTACTTAAATCTGTAAACTTAGTTTGTTGCTATTTACCCACTATTTCAAGTTATTTTTACTCTGCCTTTGTATTTATTATAATATTTTGAATTACTATTATTTAATATAATGAATATTTAGTCATTTTTACCATTAACAAAAAACAAAAATAAGTGCATTTATTATACTAACAACATTAGTACAATCTGTACCATTTCAACAACCAGAAGCTCAATGTTGTAAGTGACCAATTTCTGCTTTCCATTTATTGTAGAGCAATAGGTTTTGAATACTTCTTTGACAAACAACTTCTGAGAACTTCATAATTTCTATAGGAAGCATTTTCTATAGGAAATGTTACATAGTCCCATAATGTACTAACTTCATATAAAAGAGGATACGCATATTAACATACAAATACTGAGGAACACATTGGATATTACCTTGAAATCTTAAGCACACGTACAAACATAGGCATTTATTGTAAAAGCGATTCATACTTCAAAGTATTATTTACGCGTGCTTTCAGTGAAAGAGCTGTGTATTGCAGACAAATTCTTGCACATATACTTTACTTCATTTAAATGTGCTACAGGGCGCTTACAACATCAGTAGAAGCCTAGATGGGCCACTCACCAAATGCTACCTCAGAAATATGAATGGGTTCAAATAAAACTGATTGGACAAATAACTTCATCGATGCCAGAATGTCAGCTTGTGAATCTTTTGTCTGCATTTCTACCAGAGCTCCTCTTTGAACTGGAGACCGTGGACCATGTGGGCGTCCATGTTTGTGTGTGGTGGGGACAGCTGAAGAAGGGATTAGATTTTGACTGTAGACTTTGTGTGGATCTAAATCCCTAACAGAGCTAGCTGACCTTGGGGCGGATGGAGAGAAATGAGTTCATCCTGAAGATAAACACACACACAGACCCTCTCCTACACACTTCAGTCTGTCGGTCTGTCTCGCTCTTGTCCCCGCTCCTCTCTGCCTTTCACACACGCACAAACACACAGTTTGGTTGAATAATGGCCCAGTGAGTGGTGTGCCTATGGGGAAAGCTGTCAGTTTAATTGAATCCAGTATTCTCTATTCTCCCTCCCTGCTAATTGATTCTGTCAGGCTCTTCTGCTTGACAAAGAGACTGACATTTCCCCCTGCATGGTTATGACTGTCACTGAGTGAGCAGCATATGTGTGTGCACATTATTTACAAAAACCTGTTTTTTATCAGCACATTTTCAGAACTAGGAAGAAGAGCATACTGTTTCTGTCTCATATCATCCACGTCTTTATGTGTGGTTAATAAATATGGGAAGCTTTTAGATACATCTTTTATGCCACAGTAGGTTTTGAGATGAGTCCTGAAAACACATTTGAACAGCTTACAGAGAACTCACACTAGGTCAACTTGATCTGTGCTGTACTGAAGCCTGATTATACCTCCTCTCCTGTCTCCCTCTGGCCAAAGCAGACCTGAGCCTGATCAGGGCTGCCTCTTTATGTCACTGAAAGTGCTCCTTAGTCGACGCGGGTTTTCCATCTGTATTAGACAGCACAACAAGACAGAACAACACTGCACTAATAACAAGGCTTGTTTTTGTATTGAATTTTGGCATCTGTCCTACTTTTAAGACATAACAACACAAAGTAGCCCATTGACGATGACAAATAGCTTTTAGCTTGCTTCTATCCGGAGCATTATGGCTCTGGTAAAGATAGAAAGATAAAGACATTAATTAAGTGGCCACATGGATCATCCAATGTATAAATGCCACATGCACACACAGACTTACCTTGTCCGGGCCCACCTTTTACCACTTAAATCCCAGGAACTGCACTGTGTCTGAGCACTCACACTTGCCACATGCACACAATATGGATGTGAGTGCACCCTTAATTTGGCCATGCAACACATTTTACCTACTGTATGCCTGCTGTCTTGCAAAACTGCAGCAGGTTTCAAACTGCAGGCTACAATAACACCAGTCAATATGGGCTTAACCTTGACTCTTAAAGTCTTTGTCTCTTCTAAGAGTCAGTTCCGCCTGGTCATAGTTAATGACATTAGGTCATAATATTATAATATAGGCTTTAGGTTGTTCCTTAATAGCCTGGCCAGCCAGACCGACTTTCTCATTGTATTACATACAGAGAAAGTTAGTCTGGAATCGATCGATCTGCCTCCGATTTCTCTCCGGCACTTTCTTTCCGACCAATCGTAGCGAGGGAGGCGGGATTTTGTTTCGCGTCATATTGAGCGTGAGAAAACAGTAGCAGGTTTCGGTAGCTTACAACGATCGAAATAAGCACTAAACTCGATATTACACCCCGTGTCCTCAGGTTTTTCTGACAAAAACAACAGAAGTCATTCACCGTCACCGAAGCATCTTCTCTCTCGAGCCACGCTGGTGTACGCTGTGGTTTGTTGACAACTAGAATAAGTTTCGCTTTCCTTACGTCACATCCGTGGCTTCTCTGATTGGTTCACTCAGCGAGTGTTAGTTCTGCCCATGCTCCTGCCTTGAAATCCTGTTTAAATCCATCGATCCCAGACTAACTTTCTCTGTATGTAATACAAAGAGAAAGTCGGTCTGGCTGGCCAGGCTAGTTCCTTAAAACTGTGGGTACCACAATTTTGTAACAGAGGAGAATGTAGTACAAAGACTAGCTGCACCATGCTGATTTCAGCAAAACTCTTCAAAAACAGGCCCTAGCTCTGTGACAGATCCAAAGCATTGTACCTTGTTGCCCTGTGGAAGGTTGTGGCTCAGCAAGAAGGTTGTTTCAAAAAAAAAAAAGATGATGACTTTTATCCACTATATTGCTCCAGTACTCATCTAATCAGTTTACAAGATGCTCAGATCCCCAGCTGCATCTTTAAACATGTTCAAAGGGTCTGTGTAGTCTGTAATGGATGCAGAGAACACACTACATTGTGCTCAGTTGTTCAAGTCACTCAGGCTTGATTGCGTCCCTTGAAGAAAACAAGGCAATAACGCTTAATGCATACATTGAAAAATTTCAACCAATAAACAGCGATGTACATGTTGCTAAAATATTGAACTCACTCTAAGTGCTTGGAGGTTTTCTGTTCCACAAATTAACCAAGACTGGAACAGGGTGGACTGAAACCACTAGGATCAATAAGAGAATTACTCTGACACACTTAATTTAATTCCACTTTGTTTAACAGGTGTTTATTATTTATTTTCTTGCTAACTTCAGTGCTTTGGCAGACTGTCGGTCATTATAGTCGGGGGAGCGTTTTACCAAAGTGCCACTATACCCATTATTTTGATTTGATTACACCTCCACTGTTGATGTATTGCATTCACTTCAGACTAGACATGCCCTTCGCTGCTGCCACTTTCCAAAGATTTAAGATTGGCTGATGAGAAGCCCACCTGCAAATAAAGACCATGACCACAGTCAAGCAGGAGATGACCCTGAGACAACTGTAATAGTGTTGTAGTCGAAACCAAGACAAGACCAATACTTTTAGAGATTAAGACAGAGTTAGTCCAGTCTTAGACCAGGTCCAGACTCATGGAGGTTAGTGTTTGGTGAAGGAGATAGAGTTAGTCCAGTCTTAGACCAGGTCCAGACTCATGGAGGTCAGTGTTTGGTGAAGGAGACAGAGTTAGTCCAGTCTTAGACCAGGTCCAGACTCATGGAGGTTAGTGTTTGGTGAAGGAGACAGAGTTAGTCCAGTCTTAGACCAGGTCCAGACTCATGGAGGTTAGTGTTTGGTGAAGGAGACAGAGTTAGTCCAGTCTTAGACCAGGTCCAGACTCATGGAGGTTAGTGTTTGGTGAAGGAGACAGAGTTAGTCCAGTCTTAGACCAGGTCCAGACTCATGGAGGTTAGTGTTTGGTGAAGGAGACAGAGTTAGTCCAGTCTTAGACCAGGTCCAGACTCATGGAGGTTAGTGTTTGGTGAAGGAGACAGAGTTAGTCCAGTCTTAGACCAGGTCCAGACTCATGGAGGTTAGTGTTTGGTGAAGGAGACAGAGTTAGTCCAGTCTTAGACCAGGTCCAGACTCATGGAGGTTAGTGTTTGGTGAAGGAGACAGAGTTAGTCCAGTCTTAGACCAGGTCCAGACTCATGGAGGTCAGTGTTTGGTGAAGGAGACAGAGTTAGTCCAGTCTTAGACCAGGTCCAGACTCATGAAGGTCAGTGTTTGGTGAAGTAGACACAGTTAGTTCAGTCTTAGACCAGGTCCAGACTCATGAAGGTCAGTGTTTGGTGAAGTAGACACAGTTAGTCCAGTCTTAGACCAGGTCCAGACTCATGAAGGTCAGTGTTTGGTGAAGTAGACACAGTTAGTCCAGTCTTAGACCAGTGGAGGACATGAGAGGAGGGACAGTTGTGCCTTGATATGGTTGAACCCCTTGTGTGAGTGTGCCCTTAAAAAACAGTACTTTCCTTTTGTCACTTTTTGCATCAAGCCAAAATAAAGTGGCCCATTCTCAGTTCTACCTTTGATAAAGCCGCAGAGTAAAAAGGCATATGCATAAAAAGTGCACTGTGCAGAGAATCAGAGGTGATCATGGAGTTAGTCTATGTTTGAATATGATTTTATTAAAGGTCAGCTTTATCATATGGTCTGTGCTTTCTGTAGAATTGCCTACTAACAGGAAAGTAAAGGTCATTGAGCTTTACACACGCTGTTACACGTTAGTAACTGGCTTTTATTGCATCAGAAGGCTAACTCTTCAGGTCATGGCATGCGTTAAACAAGTCGTCCAACTCGCCCCCTTCAAACCGCCATTGTACTTGACAAATGCTCAGCCTCATTTGGACGGGGCCATGCCATTGTCAGTCACTACGTCTCCCCGCCTGGAGTTTGTGCCACTAGCCGTCTTTATTCCGCCGTTTGCCTGCGTTTTATTTCCTCCTTCCATTCATCATCTGTGTACGTGTCGAGCGGCTCCCGGCAGACTATGTATACTCAACATACAGTAGACACAACTAATCTCACAATAATCTGCAGCCAGATTATCTCTTCCTGTTTGTCGGAGTGATGGAATAGAACGGCAGTGTGGAGCAGGAGAGGAAGGAGAGGAGATTAAAGTGGGGTCAGTAACTTTTCAGCTTGTACCGTGCAGACATGTCTCATGAAATACCGGGACGTGAGGAGCATTGCAGTCCTGGGAGAGTAAATTATGGAGCTGGGTCCCACAGACAATTGTAAAAAGAGAAACCTCAGAAGTGTTAAAATTGCTGTTCTACAATTAGTGACTCATTATGTCACAGGGGAGTCATGGAATAAGTGGAGAGCCGGCGAGCCCAGAGCTACAAGTACTTTAGATGAAAACAAATGTTGAAATATAAAAGCAAGTACTATGATGGGGACTATGGACAAATGTGTCAACACTATATAAGAGCAATTCAGTTTATAGCAGCATTCAGGGAAAAACAAACAAATATACACATGCTAACAAAAAGAATATTTAAACTACAAGTGATATAAGAATGATGTTATATTCTTCATTTGTCTCTTAGCTTGTGGATTCAAAAAGTTAAAGTTACTGTGCTGTTTGGCGTCGCATCCTTCAAAAACAGACCAGCAGCCCATTGTTTGCAGAGCTGTGCCGAACTGACCAAAGAGGCCTTCTATCAACTGACTGAGACATGCTCATTTGTCCAGTGTTAATGCAGGGATAATGTATCAATGCAATTTTTAACATTTTTTTTACATTTTCATTGTATTTATGACCATTTGTGTCCCACTTACTCATCAGATTGCAAAAAAACTAAAATACAACACAAAATAGATTAATTTAGTTGCATGTCACAATAAATTGAATAAATGGAAAGAAACCACACACTACACTGTCGAGAACCCATCTCCTTGTATGGAAATAAATCCAAGTAAATGCCAAAAGTATATAATCATTTATATTTGAGTGCTATAATGGTGTCCTGTCAGTGCATTTCCCTTCTCTGTCTTCAGGGTCAGGATTAGCACAGCTTGGGGTTAAAATATGATGCTTTAGTGTGATGTCAGACCAGAGGCCATTACTAAAGTACAGTATTAATGTAAGAGATGACACGATTTCATGTATTTATCCCATAAAGGTCATCTATTGTCCTCAAATGCGGAGTTGAGGTCAAAGTATTGAGTTAAAAGATCATTACAGTAGAGCAGCGGCAGCCGAGGAGATTACTGTGCTATTCATCAGATTGGACATTATCTCCTCTCTTCAAATGGCTAGGACATATTCTGCATCTAGTCAGTGTTCATATGTCCTTAATAAACTCTGCTCCATATTAACATAGACATTTACTGACATTTCATGGTCAGTAAATAAAAAAAATCACCATAGCACACTGTTGTTTGGGCACTTCCTGTCAACCCTCAGCAATAAGTGTCACCACGTGTTCATGAAGGACACACATGGTGAGAGGAAAACACCTCTGGAAGGAATAATGCATAATATTTACATGCTTCAGGGAAAATAGCATGAATTGTTGCCTTTATGTTTATTATTAAGCTTTTACACTGCAGCACGAATGCTACTTGGATGAAAAGTAAAAAAAAAAAATAGTTGGGGAAAAACTCAACAAATAAGCAAATATCAGTTATTACTGAATTTCATTTCTGCAAACACAATTTTCTTGTATTAAACTAAATTGTGTTTGTCTGCATGAAACTGTAATATCCAAGTGCTTGTACTTCTGCGATAATTCTGAAATCACATTTGCCTCAATCATTGTGTTAAGCCATGGGAAATCCTATACATCCCTAAAGCAACATACAGTAGATTATTTCTATATTTATCTCCCGTTGATGTCTGCTATAACAAAAGGCTACATTTAGCAAACCTCATATATTCAGTGTGTGGTCTGGAGCACAGCCATTGTCGTATAGACAACGGTTACATGTGGGATTAAGGCAGACTTTATCTCATATTGGTTAGCCACTGCTCTCTGACTTATTGAAGTAAAGGTCATGTATCTCTCATATGAATAATAAGTCTCTCAGACATCACTATTGATTTATTATGTCCCAGGGCACAGTGTTAATATTGAAGATTAGCTTAGTTTAGGCAGTGACAATATATTCCCATTGTACAGCTAGACATAGGCAGCCTTAAGTTGGATAATAAAACCTCAGCGGTGCTGTCGTAGTAATTCAACTGACCTACTTATAGCAGCCATTATGTGTCATTTCTAAAGCCCATCATGTTACCTGTTCCACCATCATCTGTGAAATATGCATCAGACATGTATGCCAGAAGGGAGACACTTCCGGAGGACACTTACGCAACCACTCTCCTCACATCTTTTCATTCACTGTGTACGGTGCTTCCCGCTAACAACCACCCCCCAGGTCCGCCCCACACGGAGGAGGAGGATGTCATGTTTGACCCTTGCTCACACACATGGTGCTATGTGTTTACTGCATGCATAGAATATGTTCAGTCAGCCACAGCTGTCTTAAAATGGATGAGCAACCAGCCTCGTAAATATAATTTCAATACTGTGTCCAGAGATGTGTTTTTCTACTCTGTTCTATTATGCATTTCCACTCACTTTTTACTCTATAGTGTTCAGGCTTACAGTGCAGTTCCCATGTGAAAAAAATAAATCATAAAAGATGAAATCAACAGTGGACTCTACCATTACTTGAATAAAAACACAAATCAGTTTAAATGATTTATTATTGGCTTTCCACTGTATTATATTTTATTTGAATCCCAGCACTCGACAATGTCAAATGCTGTAGCTCAACACTGATGTTACCACATTATGGCAGCCATCTTAGTTGTGGTCAGAGATTTATCTTGAACTCAACCACAGTAAATAAATTATTCAACCATAGATCAGTGCGTGGCAAGAAAACAGATCTGCTTTTTTGAGCTGCAGTTTGCACCATTGGTTAAATTAAATCACTGATTCAACTTTTCTTGTTAACACTGATGCAAACAAGCTATCATAATATACATAATAATCAGTATCTTTGGAATGTGCAGTAGCTGTCCCAGTGAGTCTGATGCCAGCTGGATGCTCCTCTAACCTGCCTGTGCAACATGCTCCAGGCCAGCTCTGTTCTGTCCTTTTAGTCAGCCATGGCTGGTTTACATTCAGATGGGTGCACATAAGGGGTTAGACTCTATTCAAGGTGCCAGACAACATCAGCTGGCTTCTCTGAATTCACAAAACCCGACTTTTGGGCTCCCTGGCCGCTCACTTTATCATGGATACCTTCGGCATGGTAATAAACCTCTTTCTTACATCGGAACCCTAGTCGTATTGCTTTGGGCAATTGCCAAATCACCTAATGTTGAAGGTTAACATGAAGTCTTATTGGTAATGAAAGGTTTATTCTTGTGGCAGAGCACCCTGCTGCCATTATGATGCCATTTACACAGCTGCTTCATCAACCCATTTGTTCTATTTCATAACCTTTTTTGAGAAAAGGCTTTTCTCCAATGTGGTCTAAAATAGTACTCCAGAGTGCAGAAGACATCACAGTTGGTTAACCATAGGAAGGACATCATTTGTGAACAGAAATGCCATGATAATGTCAGGGAACTGGACACACTCAGACTCAGCTGTGCTTTGATTTTGCTGTCCATGTCGGGTGCCTGCTGTGACAGAGACTAGAAAGAGCAATTGTCTCCCGGAATAAGAGCACCAATAATTCACACGACCAGCACTTCTCGGAAGTCTGGCGTCTGCAGTGTGATATAAAGGCTTCATCTCAAAGATTCAAAGATAGATTCAAATGTGGAAGCCAGAATCATGAATTGCAGTGCAATTTTGTTTTGGCAAAAGAAACTCTGTCGAGACAAATTCTCTTATTCAAAAGCCCTGAAGTAGACAGGCACAAACAACAAATAAGCAGTGCTATCTCTTTTATTACTTCTTGTCATGTGATGGGACTATCAGTTTTGTACATAAAATATAAGCCTCTTAAAGGGAACCAGGGCAGAGAATAGTGAGAGCAAATGTTATGAAGTAGAGTAATCTGCAGCACTGCATTCCAAGCACAAACTTATCTTGATGTTGATACTGCAGAGTTTGGCATATTAATATAATTTAAGTCAGATTTCAATTGTATTTGTGTTATTTTTGGAGCTCTTTTTTGTGTTACTATGGTAACTGTTTCCTATGTATCTTTGTATTGTGAGGTTGGCTGAAACTCTGTACATGACTACCTTCAGAAAACAGACACAAAGCAGGAGTCTGTCAACAATCTGTGTTGTTTTCCATCAAGTGTAACTTAATCAATAATACCCTCGTCTAAAATCATAAAGAAAATGTGTAATTGATTGGAAAAGGGCATGTGGAGTGCAGTACAAATAGGGAAGCCTCTCCCACTGTAAAGATCCATAATTTGAATCATTCTCTGCTCTTCATAATTGATCTGGCTCTATAGTGAATGGGTGTGCACTCTATAAGTTCAGACCATAGGCCAGCTGGAGTTCACTCTCATCAATGCAACCCCTTCAATTATGGCGGCACTGTTCTCTTTGTGTCCTTTGGTTTGGACCTCACCCCTGTATCCAGTTTTAAACACTTTCTCATGAGTCACACTGTTATTGATGTGGGCTTTTCTATTGTTTGTCCAGGAATAACACATGACTTTCATTTTACCTTGATTTGTAAATAACTGTTAGTCAGTGCCACTTTTGGCCATTAGCGGTACTGCAATAACAAAAGTGTCTTGAAACCATTTTACCACATGACATACAGCGAACATTTCTGTTGATAAAGTGAAACTATGAGTTACCAGGCAATTTAATAAGAAATGTATGAAAAACCTCAAACCTTTACTTTCAAGTATAGTGTGATCTTACTGAACACACTGTTATTGCATTTCACTTGTGTAATGGGCATTATTTATACATAATCAAGAGAATGTACAGTAAGTAAGTACATTGAACTTGCATCCAAATGAAATTGAAGAACCATGTTCTTGTAAGACACATTGGCATAACACAATAGCTGCCAGAAACCTATACGGTCAAGGCCAGCTCCTTTTGTACAGTCTGTGAAAAGGTTTGGTTTTTTTTACTGCGAGTGCATAATAGTGTGTTTTGTCTATGGAGGTCAAAGGGAGGCAGAGCCGTAGGAGGAGAACAGTTAAAAAGGCTGTAGACGGTGAAGGAGTTGATAAGAAAATGGTAATGCTGTAGTTAACTGAGGAGGGTTAGTCTTTCATTTCCATGTTTGTCAGCTAGGTAAGTCATGTGATCACTGTGTGTGTCTAACTGCAAAATACTGAGCCTGCGTAGGCCAGTTGTATAGAATTAGTTTGGTCTCAATGGATTTGAGTTGGACACAGTCGACATGCATGCAATCAAACAAACAAAGCACTGCATACAGCCGACCCATTTTAGATAAACAGGTACAATTGCTCAAACAGGATTTTTACTAAGTTATTTCCAGTGAATCCAAAAGGGAACTTTATGGGTATTGGCGGAAAGAACATTCGATTGAATCAACATAAACAATTTACATACGGTAGAATTGCCTAGAGATTGCAGAAATCTATTGACCTCTGTATTGTCTGTGATGTGGTAAAAAGATATTCCTTATCACTTAAACACAGGCAAGCTAATTCAATATAAAAGTGTAAAAGGTGTAAAAGATTATGACTTCTTATTTCTTTTTCACGTGATATAAATAAGAAGTCATAATCTTTTACACCAATGTATTTACACCAATTAAATTACCACCATTCAAAACACAATCATGCTCCCAAGTTAACAGGTTGCCTAATGGTATCTAATTTGGTGTATTTAGCACATATTGGCCCTGTGTAAGGACTGGGCTTTGATAGGACTATTATAAAAGTGAATTATCATCAAATGTGAATGCAGATAGTGAATGTCCTCCAGTCAGATCATTGCATTTACAACACACATTTACAAATGTAATAGAGTGAAATGAGTCAAGAGAATATCCAATCATTTTACAGTCTGGCACTTCCCCTGAAAGCTTTTCTGTGTAACACTATTTTGTAATTTAAGATATAAACACACAATGCAGCACACCCTGAATCAAATTAATTATCCTTTTTGTAAATGCAGTAGGGTTAAAACAGTACTCATTTGCAAAAAAAAAAAAAAATGGCATTTTGTCCTAAGATAACAAGCAGCAGAATAAGTTTGGACTTGATAAATCATTCCAAAGGCCTTGTGTGATCTGTCTTTGTCTGGACTACTCAACTATTCTTATTTAGCTAATTGATCCTTTTATTTCAAGTTTTAAGATAATGCAGACTACAGCTGTGCCATATCATATTGCCTATACTAATAACTTTTTTTTGTTCATTTCATGTCACACACACATGATACACACAGGAAAAAGCCACTGTGCTCCAGACAAACAGCACTGCTTCAGCAGATTCACAAAGAAACTATGAACCTAAACTGCTCAAAACCCAATATAAACCCACTTTATTAAGACTCAGAGACATTCAGTTGCAGGTTATGTAAGCATTGTAGATAAGCTCTATGAAATGATCCATCATCTCTGTCTGGGCGTTGCATTATTTTACATTATTTTTTTGAAGCAAAAGTTTAATCTGGTGTTTTAAACTAACAAATCTTTTGTGAGAAAAGCAGGCAACAAAATGCCAATCAAAGTTTGTACATCTTATTTGATTACTGGTTCATGTAAAAACAAAAATCATTTGTATCACACACTCAAAATACTGCCATAAATACAGTTTCCTGTTCATGTTTTAATTAAAAGTCCATTACCTATTTTATTTTATTATTTTTTTTACTATTGCATTTAGTTTGACAGTTTAATCACCTAGAGCTTATTGTAACAGGAATGATCTGTGAACAAACAGGATACCTTAAGAAGTAAACTAGGCTTTGTGATTAAGAATTTTAATAGATGAGAATGATCAGCCCACAGCGGGATTTGGCCAATCACAGCTCACTTCCGGTAAAGAGGAGCTCTCCCATTGGTTTACACGAAGGACCAAAGAAACAAACCAAAAGAAATGGGTTATTCTGTTGCAAAATACACTTTATTTTACAGCAAAACAGCTCAAAAAAGATAAAAATAGAAAAAAGGGCAGCAAATGTAACATGGATAAATGCTGGCAATGCTTTGATGCAATGTTTAACAAGACGAAGATATAGACTTAATGTACTCCCTTTTGTTAGAATTTTGCTTTCCTTGTTGCTGTGCAAAAATATGCAATACTAACATTTACTGGTAGCACTTACTTTATTTGTGCTATGGTAGTTAAAAAGTTCTCTGGATAAGGCTGAAGGGTGAGTTAGAAAGAGGTCATATGATGGCTATAATGGCTTGTCTGACGAGCCGTGAAAGGTGCACTGTTCACCCGTTTCAAGTCATGGAAGCATGAAAGTGATTTAGAAGCGATCATCTTAGGGTATAAATATAACATAGTGTTGTTTTAAAGTATGGTGTGATGAGTCAGATAAAGTTATGTGTGGTACAAGCATCATTCAGTTCCACTTCTCATACAAAGAAGTCCCTAACATCTGCCATGAATCATATAGATCGGAAGATGAAGTAATGGAAGATTATGGGAGGGATTGTGCAGCAAAAAAGCTGAGACAGAATGTATAGAAAAGTATAGGAAAAGGAGGAACGACACCAAGCTGTAAAAGAAAGAGCAAAGATGGCGGGAGGGGAATTAAATGCAGGGGATGTCTGTGAGGGGATAGAGAGATGGGCTGTGATAAAAAGGAAAGAGGAGATGTGTCAAAACACTCTTGTGAATATTTAACAGATCCGGCCACTTGGTTCAACCTCAAAAATACTGAGTCAGTTCCCACGGGGGAGATGAAGAGAGATGGCTCACCTCCTAAAAGGGGCCAACAGGACGAGGCCCTGAGCCCACCAGGTCCCAAAGGGGAAGCGCACGCAGAATGTTTAATTATTTGGCGCCTATTTTCATAATTAAAACTTGTAACATTAAAGTCAGTCCCTTGGGTGTTCTGAATACCTAATGGAGTGTGTGCCGTGCAAAAAAGTGACACGCTCGTTAAGTTATTCAGTTTTAATATTTACTTTTAATAATAGAAAGTTGAGAAATAATTAAAACTAGATATGAGGAGTCCTATTTAACATCTGTGTTTGTCCAGTGTGTACTTAAATGGGACATTTTTCTCAATTTATTGTGTGGCTTGGATGGACAGTATTTGTGTGCTGGAGGAACTTTACTGTCAACCCTTGGCCTGCTCTGTTCTGTCCTGCCTACACTGAAAAAAATATTTCCCTGGCTCTACTTAAATTCATTATGCTAACTGTTTGCGTTAATTTTTTTAAGTTGTGTGAGCTAAGCGAGTATTAAGTTCATCTTTGGAAACCTTTATTGTTAGACGAACTCAAAGGCCAAATACAACAAACATGAATTATTTGTTACTGTAAATGGTTTCTTGAGTTGAACAAACTTAGGATTAATAAAATTTGTATGCTAACAATAAGTTGTCAAAACTATTTTATTTCAGGTTTTCTACCGTTTTTTTCCTTATTTCATCGTACTCAAATGTCTAATAATCTAATCAATATATATTTCATCTGTATCAACTTAAACTTTGTGAAAATATATATTTATACAAAATACACAAATTGGATTCTATAACTCTTGGCTAATAAAAAAAACACACACACAAAATACTGGTTTAACAGATTTTTTTATGACCAACCTTTTGATCTTTACCACAAGACGATGACGATACAATTTTTTATTGCCATACAGCACTTCAGAGTTACACTGCCAGAGATCGAACATTTATGTAAATTTGGCCGAACACATTCTGTACTGTACAGGAGACACGGCACGGAGGAGATTGATTGACAATGGTCTACAGACCCTTAGCCAATCAGGACGCAGAACACAATGGTCTACAGGCCCTTAGCCAATCAGGACGCAGAACACTATGCAAAATTTTGCAAACTTTATAAAAAAAAAACAAAAAAACAATGGAATAATTGCCGTGTTGTAAGTGCGGACCTTGGTGTGGCCTTTTAGGTGTCATATAAGTTGAGAATTATTCAAGCATTTACTTGTGGTAATCTATGCCATCAACCTCAGCTATTGCACTTGACAAATAAAGCTTCTTATTCATATTCTTATCACAATTTAACACAACTTACTTTTTAGCGACATGACTTTGGGGCTAGCTTTGAGTCCATCATGTTCTAGAAATACTTTTTGAAATACCTCGAATGTATTCTTTAGTTGTTTGGGATAGCTGAGGTTGATGGCATAGATTAACCCCATCAGCAAAGCACAGGCCTGGGCAACATCTGGCACCTCCAGCACTTCTGCTTCTTCAATGATGACTGTAGCTGTGCTTGAAGATGGTCTCGATATCACAATTCTCATTGGACTCTGTGTGGCGCAGCTGACACCCTCCTCCTGAAACAAGTTTAATTAAAGTTTATTCTTAATTTTATTTATTTCAAAACGGTGTGTGTGTGTGTGTTATATGAAACGGGGTGTGTGTTATATGAAATGGTGTCTGTGTGTGTTATATGAAATAGTGTGTGTGCGTGTGTGTTATATGAAATGGTGTCTGTGTGTGTGTTTCATATGAAATGGTGTCTGTGTGTGTTATATGAAATGGTGTCTGTGTGTGTTATTTGAAATAGTGTGTGTGCATGTGTGTTATATGAAATGGTGTCTGTGTGTGTGTTTCATATGAAATGGTGTCTGTGTGTGTTATATGAAATGGTGTCTGTGTGTGTTATTTGAAATAGTGTGTGTGCATGTGTGTTATATGAAATGGTGTCTGTGTGTGTGTTTCATATGAAATGGTGTCTGTGTGTGTTATATGAAATGGAGCGTGTGTTATATGAAATGGTGGTGTTGTAGTTCTCGAGAACGGTCTTGGTCTCGAGACCGCTATCCCAAGGTCTCGGTCTCGAGCGCATTTTTACTCGGTCTTGTCACTGTCTCAGCCACTCGCTAAATGTGAGTTAAGGTCAATCAGTAGTTTTGCTTTTGAGCACGGCGCCTTTCGTTTGACTCCCCGCTGCAGCGGAACAACAGCATGGACGGGCTACGCGCACACTGGTAGACTAAGACTCGGGGTCCCTTCGTCTTGGTACCCTGTGGCCTCGAATAGGTCTTGGTCTCAGGCAGTGCGAAAAATTGTCCCTGAAATATTTTTTTCTTTTATACAAGGTGGAAAGTGGACCATCACTCTGCAGAGCTAATGTTATTGGATTACTATTACACAAATCAGTCACCATCTCTAAGATAACCGAATCATCAACTTCACAATTGTGTTTTTTAAGACATGACTCTAAAATCTCCTTTAAAATGGGACTTGAAGCTGAAGAAGCAATGAAGTGTAATTCTTCCATGACCTCGTCAATACATCTTTGTGGCACATTAAATATGCATTCCAGTTTAAGTAGGAGGTGGGCTATGTTATCTTCAATTATTTCATGTATTTCATGTCACATCCTCATCTTCTGAATTCTCAAGCATAGCATCCCCTACATCCTCATCAACAACAGAACTACTGCTTTCATGTAAAGGATTACCATACCTTTGCAAAAGTCCAGGTTTGAAGTCATCCAAAGTCTGAGGGGTGTGTTTCCGGCTCCTGTGAGAAGCAAATGTTCCATAAATGTTTGTCTTGAAATTACAATTTTCAAAAACACAAGACACAGTTTCCAGTTTTTTTAAATGGTGACCAATGTGTTCAAAGTAATCTCTCTCACTGGACATAGTACTAAAAGAACAACATGGACATTTAAATGAAAAAATGGGGTTTGTTACTACTTCATGGGTAGAATGACTTCTGGAAAGATGGTTTTTCAGACTCCCCAATGTTTTAAAAGAGCAGTAACATTCCCAGTGAAGACAAGGCAGACAATATTCATTTCATGTCTAAGTTGATAATGTTTAAAAAGGTCTGCTTTTCTTGGCATTTCAGATTTGCAAATTTTACAGACCCAATTCATTGTTAAACTTTGTCCAAATTCTGTGTTTTATAGCTTGCAAAAATAGGGAACAGCATAAAAATCTGTGCTGCAAACAAACTTTTAGAAAACAAGAGAATACTATATGTAGATTTAATTCTGTTCTTTTATAATTGTTTTGGCAATGACAATGATAATGGATGATAATAAAGCCAAAAAAAAAATGTCACAGCCACTAGAGCTAGAGCAGGGTTTGCACGCTGTATTTTTTAGACTACAAAAACAAAACTCGTTTGATTAAATTATTTCAGAAAGCAATTTTATAGATTTAAAATGAACTATAATATAAATGCAAAAATAGGAAAAAAGTAAAGCCAAGTAATATTGTGTGGCCTTTAGCTTGATTAGAACAAATGTATATTTTTGCTAAACAGATACCTATTTAAATAAAAAATAAAATAAAAGGCTGCCCCCCAAGGTACAATAACTAGAGACTTGGTTTTCTCTGCTTTACAAAACACTAACCATGATAGGCTACATCTGAAAAATGAATAAAAATACTATTTTCTCTGCCGTCAATATAAAGGAATAAAGAGTCCACCGCCAACCACTGCTGTTCAAATCTCGCTAAATTAAAAGTACGTGGCGGAGTGGATACGGCTGCTGTTGAACACAATCTTAAACTATTTGTACACTGTATATGTTAATAATCAACTTTAAACTAATCTCGCCCACTTATAAGATCCAAAACAACAAGATGTAGCGATAAAAACTCCAAAGTTACTCACCAAGAAACCTTGAGAAAACTGGGATATCTGTTCATCGAGCAACCTCTCGGTCAAAAGCATAGCGTGTGGTCGGAAAAAGCCCGGGCAAAATGTACTTCTTCTACTGATTTGGGCACGGTGCAAGTTGAAGTACGGTGGTGCTGCCCCCTGCTGCACATCAAAGTACTCAAAAATGTCAACAATACTCAAGTATTCAAGTTATGACAACTTAACACTGTCCTACTGTTAGGTCAAGGGAAGAACGTTTGCTTATAATCTATATACATTTAAGTTAGGGCAGATTTTAATGTTTTTATTTGGAACAACTTAGTGTTTCTTCCCCCCAAATGAATACAGCATGTACAACGGACAATTTAAAAAATTTATGCTGAAAAAGCTCTTAAATTAAGGTTTTACCAACCGATCCCTTGAATTATTTTTTTCAGTGTACGCTGGAGGAATAATTGGCGCATTAAATTATTTAAAAACAGCCAGGGCACATTATCATAAATATTCACTTGACGTGCTGCTTAGATCAACAGTCAGAACCCAGGGCTCCAAAAGCCAATTCATGACATTGTGAGCGTCAGTGTGCCTGTGTGCATTTTGAGGGCCCAAGGGCTGATTGATGGACAGTATTTACAAACAAAACGTCCCTCCCGTCAGTCAGCATAAGTGAATGCAGACAGCATGGAAATGTCAGGCTCATGCGCCAAACAGCATGTGAGTAGACATTTTCTCTTCGGGCAAAGAAATGTCAGGCGCTGGCCACACTCACTCATGGACAGAGGCAGGACTCAGCAGTGCAGCGATGCTTGTTAGGTTGCTGTTGTTGTCTTAACAAACTGTCAGTGTGCTCGCTTGAGAAAAGACAATAAGGCCATGCTTGAAGGAGCCACTGATAAGGAGTAGTAGTAGAACATGTGCAAATTTGTTGGTATTACTAAAAATGCCAGATAGTACAGATGGAGAACTGTAGTGTGTTCTGTGAGGTTGAAAGATCACACAGTCTCTGAAGGAGCAGCACGATCACAAACTCACATTGGGCTGTTGCACAATGGGCTAAAGAACAATGTACTTTTGTTAGCAACATACGGACTGACACCAGTGCAGTAATATTACTTTTGATGTGCAAACTTGTAGTGTGTTCAGAAGGTTACTTGTGTCGATCACCATATACATCATGATATAGTTACAGTGGTCCCTCGCTATAACGTGGTTCACCTTTCGCGGCTGCTCTCGCTGTTTCGCGGATTTTTTTAGTGCAATTTTGCATGCTTTTTTTTTTTTTCAGCGTATGAACACGCATTGTGTTCTGCGTCCTGATTGGCTAAGGGAGAACTCGCGCATTGTGTTCTGCGTCCTGATTGGCTAAGGGAGAACTCGCGCATTGTGTTCTGCGTCCTGATTGGCTAAGGGAGAACTCTGGCATTGTGTTCTGCGTCCTGATTGGCTAAGGGAGAACTCGCGCATTGTGTTCTGCGTCCTGATTGGCTAAGGGAGAACTCGTGCATTGTGTTCTGCATCCTGATTGGCTAAGGGAGAACTCGCGCATTGTGTTCTGCGTCCTGATTGGCTAAGGGAGAACTCGCGCATTGTGTTCTGCGTCCCGATTGGCTAAGGGAGAACTCGCGCATTGTGTTCTGCGTCCTGATTGGCTAAGGGACTGTAGACCATTGTCAATCAGTCTCCTCCGTGCCGTGTCTCCTGTACAGTACAGAATGTGTTCGGCTTGCCAAATTTACATAAATGTTCGATGCTAGCAGTGTGACTCTGAAGTGCTGTATGTTTGCAAGTTTTCTCCCCGACAAAACCCACAATGTTGACGAAACGTTCTGCACCGACAAAGGCACCTGCGGTCGCACCCAAAAGACAGAGGAAGATGCTAAGGTTTGAACTTTGAGAGTGTTTAAACAAGAGAGAAATGTGAGAAAATGTTAATGCTTGTCTGAGAAAAGTGTATAAAGTGTGTGGTGAGGGGTTTTACAGCCTTAAAACATATATAATAATTGTAAAAAATAAAGCGGACTACTTCACAGATTTCACCTATTGTGGGTTATTTTTTGGAACGTAACCCCCGCGATAAATGAGGGACCACTGTAATTTGACATACATTTTCCCTCATATCATATAGAGTACAAAGCAAACTTGGTGTTTTTTGCGGGGTTTTTTTGCCTGCACCTAAATATTTTTAAAAATCTGCAACTTGACACAATAGCTTTATATTCTTAGTCATTTTTGATTAAAAACTGCTCTTGTTCTTATGACCACACAGGTCTCAGTCTCAGACACAGAGATCTCAGGACTTAAGACCAAGACCGATCAAGAACCCACCTGATTTATTTGTCCACATGATTCCATATCATTTTATATTTAATTTAAAATATCTTATTAATTTCACCTTATTTAGCCAATGCTGTCCCTGTTTGGACTAAGACTGGACTTGTAGTGTTTGGATTTTGTAACTGTTCCAGAAAATCTCCATACACTGGTCTTGGTCATAATTTGTTTCCCTAAAAAAATGATAATATTATGACTTGTCACTAATTTCATTGTATGTTTAAGTGTTGATTTTGTATGTCGTTTTTACTTCTTTGATAATCAGCAGCACAGATACTGACAGACTGGTCATGATGCCTTCACTGTAACTTTACTGTTGAACAGCCCTATCTATCTGTGCATATACATAGTTCCTAGAATCTGACTGATGTGAAGTCCAAGAGCACACAAACTTTCATCACAGTCTCAATGGGATATTCCATCGCTGTCACCATGCACTTAGACAGTAAATGTAGTTAGCTTGTGCTCACTGCAGAGATGCAAGGAATAACCTGGGGAAATGACAGCAATCTACAACAATTACCAGCCTTCGATGAAAAGTGCTAAAGATGAAAAAGCCAAGAATAGAAAGCTGATGGAGGAGGGAAACATGTCAATATAAATTTTCTGTTCAAATTGTTAGGGCTGTATGAGAAAATAAGCCTGATGGTTCCAAAACACACTGACAGGCAAATGAAGGCCCTGTACAATTTGTAATGTGGTGCATCACTATCAGCCAAAATATGCATGGAGGGCAAACATTAGCATAGCCATTCAGTATTCATAGGAGTTCTGTACATCTGCTGTGACAGACTGCTCTCCATCACAGTGCATAGGGAGCCTGTCTGCCTCCAGCCGGTCAATGAGAACCGCTTTCTGACATTTAGTTAGCACTGGGTTTAAAATAGCATGCAGAGAGAGGGGTGGAAAAAGAGCATTTTTTTTTTTAGAACAAATAGAGATCATAACCATCAAAACTGTGAATGTAAAGTCATGTAAATTGATGGTTTAAAGCTACGTTTGTGGCTATGTATTAAGGGCACATTCACACATACAGTTTTAATTATAAAAGGTGTAGTTTGTTGAATGTTCTTTAATAAAATGTTTCATCTGAATGGATCAGGGATGTATTTTTAGCGCAATAATGTCCATATAACCATTTTCAATTAAACTACAACAGATTGGTGTTGCTATTTCAACAATTTGCCTGTAAAACCAAAAAACAATAAAGGGAAAAAAAAGACAGATTTCAGATTTAATTTAGTCAGATGATTTGTCAAAGGTTACACCGTTATATATTTGATTTGAATCTGCCTCCACATTTTATTAATTGGATTCTTCAATAAATAGGATTATTCTGCAGACTTGTCATCTCATGTAAACATACGAACACATTAATCAGGCCATTGTCATTCCTGCGGTATTTCAGTGCATGTGTACACATCACTCGATCACAAGGCATGTCCTAATCTGTCCAATCCAAACAGTGGGATGGTTTATCTGTTTGCGTATTTGAATGGTTCTTGGAGTATTTTAGCTGCCTGTGTAGGTCCGTGCACTGTTTGCGTGTGAGTAAAAAAGTGAGCGCTGACAAAACATACAGACAGTGACTATTGGTTTGTTTGTGGGGGAACAGCGAGTTGTACAAACAGTTGGCTTGGGTCATTATGTGTGCTTTTTCTAAGTTGGAAAGGAATCTGTTCGGTGTTTTACTCGTTTTAAGTGTGTCTGCCTGTAGTTGAACCCATTACCTTAATAAGCTTTCCACAACCAGAGTCAAATGAGCTCGCTGAAGCATTTCTACTTGGCCCAGACGGACGCAAGACCCAAAAGTCCAGCCATACTAAATTATTGATCGCTTGGAAATGTTTCATCAATCTCCACATAACTGCAGAGGCACAGAACACAAACAGATGCTGGACTGGGAGCCAATTAAATGCCATATGTCCGTTCTAATTGATATAATTGAAGATGGTGAAATAATGTTTGTACATCTGGCAACAGCAGTGGCTGGAGGATAAATAAAACTGCCCTTCAGAGGGACCTAGTTTCAGTCTCCTGTGTCAGCAAACACCATGTTAAAGTGCCCTTGAACAAGTAACTGTGAGGTCTAGGGATGTGTTGGGTCCTTTAGAGAAACACACAGGCGAATGAAATTCAAAAAATAGGTTTATTCAGCATCCACCACAAGCTTTTTAAACTTTTAATCAGTGAAGTTATCAAAAGTCACATAAGCAAGTTTCCAATTTTTGTTTTTTGATGCAAATCGTTTGATATGATAAGTCAGAACGATTATAAATAGATTTAAAGGCATGTTGTGCAGGACAAATATTTGCAAATAAACCAGGCCTCATGCTCCATCCTCTCCTTTGGGAGCAGTCACACCATCCCTGTTTTGTCAGCTTTAATTGAACTCTAGTTTGCCTCGGGGTAAGTGTAGATGCCAACTCTGGTGCAGCCCAAACAACTGAACACTAGTTCCCAGTCCGGTTTCAAGTTAACTGTGGTGTGGCTCGATGCAAAACGGGCCAAATAATGAACCAAAAGCTGTAAGTGAACCTCAGTGCTGTTCTTAAGTGGCTTAATGCACATTGACAACAAAAATGTGGGGTGAAAAAAAGATGTTAAAAATCTGTGGCGTGTGTGTTTCTTCTGGAAGAATTCAATGACAGTCTTCAATATGCTATGTGAAAAGAATCCATAAAATATACAAATAAGATAAGAAAGTTGTGTTTTGTTTTGATATTCTGGACATTTTAAGGGTTAATTCCATACCATGACAACCACGCAGCTCTCAGTTCAAGTTCATGTGCCTTTTAGCGAAGCCTCGGGCCAGTCTAAGTTTCCCGGTTTGATTCCTATGAAGAACAGAGCTCCAGGCAGGGGACACGCCGGGAGATTATCAAACTGATTCTCGCAAGATGTGCCCTTCTTGACAAGCACAGGAGAGATTGTATTTGAAGGCACAGATGATGGTTAAGAAAGATTATCTGGATAGAGTGAGGGCTTCATGGATTCCGTCTGAGCCGGTCTTGCCTGGATGTGATTGAGCTAAAGCAAATCCATGATAACATAATTGATATTTATGACCTGCCATGTGCACTGGCCTCACCAAGATCAGTGTAGACCTTATAGATTAATTCAATGGCTTGAGACCTAAAGCCAGTCTGACCATGGGATAAGGGCTGGAGTGGAACATGTTGGAATTCCCTCTAAACTTTCGTCACAGAATACATCGATATCTGAATAGTTTGTACTTGTTCAGGAACATCATTTGACTCATGAAACGAAGTGGAAGTGGAATAATAGGACATTTATCGCCATCATTTTGAAAACCAGGGATTTAAAGATTTTCTCATTATTGTATAGAAATATGTTCAGAGTGACAGCTGCCCCCGATGTGGTTTCGAAGCCAAATGTCTGTTGGAACCGCTTCCGTAACATGGTTTGATCACATTTAATGGATTTTCCACATTCCATTACATCTGTCAGTCACCTATTGAGCATCAAAAATATAACAGTGAGGGATGGACACAGACACATTTCAATATACAGTTGTTTGGTCAGTGTTTCTGAACATTAATTTTGATTTATTTATTTTTTCTTTATTCCATGAATCATTAGGAATCAGTAAAACACATAGCATTGATTAGGCCAATGCAAATCCCACTGTACAACTGCTGGACTTCAAAGGATGTCAAAGGATGAGGTTCACAAAAATGGATCCTTGAAAAAATATCACAGTATCTCTTGCAAACCCTGGGCAAGAAGTTTGATCCCGGGCCAGTTTTCCCTGTAAAAGGACATGTGACCATCCAGTAGAAAGCATATCTCACCAAATCAACACAACTTTCCAAACATCTTATGGATGCAAAATGCTTATTGAGATGTAAAAGTCTAATCTCCACTTCAGGTCCGTGAAGTTGCAGAAATTGTGTCACTTTAACATTGAAAAAGTGTGGTACAAAGTGAATATTTCAATAATAGATGTTAGCCTGTCCATAAAAATCTTATTCCCTCTGTTCTTTAAAAGGAACGGAGGGAACCACAGCCATATTATAAACACATTGGATTAAACTGCTTTATATGCAATACACATTTGCTCTGATAGTGTTTTAATTGGTCCTATTGGCAGCCATAACAAAGCTAATGTCACTGTTTTCTGCCATACTTGTGCTGAGAATTACCGTAGAAAACGTTATCTATCCCTGTTTCAAAGACTCCCATATACAAAATACTGAGCTGGCCCTCTGAGTATACCCTTACCATTAGTTTTGTTTCCACTTCAAGGCTGTTTAGTGTCCTTTTGGTACAAAGCCTTTAAGAAGTTGAAGGTAAACTTGTGCGTGCACCAACACATATACACAGCACCAAAGGGAGAGCTATCTGCCAAGTTCTACTTCCTGGTGGAGGTTCAGTGCCATCGATAAGCTTGGCACGGAGACTGGAGGCTGCACTAGCCAATAGTCTGCTGCCCACTGCTTCTCCCAAACACACACCGACTTCCTATCAGTTCTGGTTCACACTGAATTACTGCTAGGCTGCCTGTCTCGTGCATGCAGGGGTGGAAATATATTTATGGAGGAGCAATGGGCAGAAAGACTGAGCATACATAAGGGAGAAGCTGAATGAAATTGAAAGAAAATGTGTTGTAGGTGACAAAAAGATACGAGGACTAATGTAACTACAAAAAAAGCAACGCTGTTTACCTGTTTGAATTTCCCCCAGGATAGTGGTGGCAAAAGAAATGCAGAGCTTTGCCCTGGGATAGATTGAGATAGTAGATGACACGTTAAGAATTAGGAATATGTTTAATCAGAGAAAGATGGCTTCGGCTGCTGTGGGGGGTGGATTTTTCTGAATGTGTGTCAGATTACAGGCTTATGAATTCCTTCTCCATAGGGAAATAAGGCCCAATGAGGTGGCTCTTGTGCTACAGGCTGCACCGAGAGGATATATATAACACGAGCACATGTGTCATCCTATAATGGACCACAATAGCATGGAGCAATATGAGCCCGTGCGGCATGCGTTGGAGAAAAGAGAAGAGACGTATTCCTACCTGGCGCGATCCTGCTGGTGTTGTTGCTCCTGTGCAGTGGGACATGAACAGACAGAGCTGGACCCACCGAGGTTTGAGTTGGCAGGAGCTGTGGCTTTGTGATCGGTGCCAGCTCGTGACAGCAGACCCGCTGTGCAAAGTGACCTACAGCACGGTTGCCACATATTGTGACATACATTTAAAACATAATTCAGAGGCTGATGTTAAAAAGTGAGGGGGAAAAAAAGGCAACGCTTGAAGAAAGGAGGGAAAAGATAATGGTTATTCCAACAAGTAAATGGAGTGAAAATGAGCGTCATTAAAGTGAGATGGTGTTTGATTTAAATGGTTTGTTTTGTGCTTGATATTGTGTTAATTTTGTTATTCTGTATCTTTTACTCATTTGATTTGTTCTCAAATTAAGCTTCTTTTTACAATATAGCATTTTCTTATTGCATCATTCAAGACCACCAAACTTTTGCGTGAACTCAACCAAAGAGTTTTCTTCTAAATATAATCACTTTGCTTTAAAAGTAATGACAAAGGCTCTTTATTCCTCATTCTACCCTCCACTTGGTCAAATGTGACCCTGGTGTTAGGGCACAGTTTTAGAGGGTATTCACTTGGGACCCAGTCAGATAAACCACACATTTTTATGACACAACCTTGGGACATAAAAATGTGTGGTTTATTTGACTGGGTGTTTACACTGGGGTCTCTGCCAAAACCAGTCCGATAGCGTGAAGTGCCAAAGGCAACAGTAGTGAGTGTTCTGAATCCAAATGTTGTTATAGCAGGAGTCACAAAATAAGTCTTGCAAGTTTAAATGTTTACTGTTTACTTCACCAACTCAGAGTCAGAACTGTGTGATATGATGACATTGTTTGATATCTGTGCTTTGTCCTCTTGTATGTGGCTGAATGTGGACAATTATGTTTCAGATCTGATAACAAGAGTGCTGTTTAGACTGTACTTATCACTGACATTGTGCTTTTTCTTTCTGTTCTTGTCTCGACAGAATGATTCCATCCAGCAGCAACGACTTCCTGGTCCGTGACCTCGCGCCGGGCGGAACTATGACCTGTGTGTTGGCCGTGTTCGACGACATTGTCACGTCGCTGACAGCCACTCGTCCTTTAGGTTGTCTTTCCTTCACCACAGACACTGAGTTCAGCCAGTGCCAGGCTTTACGCAGCCACTTCCTGGGAGGAACTATGATCATCATCATCGGTGGGATTATCGTTGCTTCTGTTCTGGTTTTTATTATCATCTTGATGATACGATACAAGGTGTACAGCCATCAAGGGACGGGCCACGGAAAAGCAGCCATTTCTGCGGCTGCACCAAGACCGCAGAGCAACGGGCAAGGAGGACAGGTTCAAGTTCTCCCCCATTCTGCATCCAAAATGACTGAAGGTCAGGATGACCAAGCGCTGGGGCCGTCCAGAGCCATGTCGCCTAGCAACACCCTCAGAGACACTGTTGCTTTGGTGGAGGAGGACAGCAGTGGCCAGAACATAATGTCTAGGACTGACTCTTTGGCCAGTGAAGAACTGCTTTCACCTACCAAGGCTCGCTCCTCCCGAGTGGCCATCGAGATGAAAAGCAGACCGCCATCTGTCGCCAAAGAGTCCACTTCCCCCAAGGAACTGGCAGGTAGTAGAAAGAGAGACAGCAGGGATGAAAAAAAGACATTAGGGAAGCAGCAGAGTAAGGAAGAGGCATATTAAAGAGGTGGAAGGCAGACAAATGGAAGTGACAGGGGAAGAGCAGGGAGAGAACCAGTGGGAACAAAAAAGTAACAGAATCAAAGATAAAGGAGGACGGACATAGATAATGTGCAATTGAGAGTATGAAATGGAGTGAGATAATAATGGGTAGCGTGCTTGAGAGTGTGAAGAGTGAGCAAATGAGAAAGATGACATCCTTGTGGACCTTGGGAAATTAGGCAGGACCACGACAAGCTCTGTGTTCTTCTAGTTTTAATGGAAAGTTGTAATTAAACTGTGATTGATGACAAATCAGATGGCGGGGTCACGCAGCAAACCTTCTGTGATGAAACAGCTTATTAAAATACCTCAAAATCTTAAACACTCATTAGAAAGTGTGGAGACATATCTTATCGCCAGCGCGTACTTTCTCAACTTTGTCGGCCTCCTAGAGTCACGAGTCTTAGTAGGAGATGTCCGTGTTCTTTCTGCACAACCCATTATCCTCCATTAGACCTGCTGGAAACAGTTAGGCTTTAGGCAGGCAGACAAAGCTTGTTAGCTATTTAGAATGACACAAGCTGAGAGGTCAAGTGTAAAAAGGCAAAGCAGCTTTAGAACAAAAGAAAGTTTAAAAAACACTCTCAATTTCCACAGGAACACCACTTTTGGCCCTTTGTTAAACTGTGTGTGAAACTATGCACTGCCATGTACCTGGAAAGACAAAAGATTGGGGCTTTTTTTACAGCCTACTCTAGTATTCTTTAGTTAAGTTTGCACATCAGAAAGTATGTGCCACATCACTTCACGCTCTGTATGTCGGATGTGTTGACTTACAAGTTTTAAAAGGGTATACAGTCGATAAATGCAGCTGTCATTCTCCTGCTGCTGTGACTGTAAGGGATCTGCCCATTGTCAATAAACTGTCAAAAGATATCCTAACAGGTTAGATGATTAAATCTTTTGTCGGCCCATCTCATTTGTAGGGCAGTATATCCTCTGAAATGCACATGTTACACATACAATTAATATGTTCTGTCACAATAACAGAAAAAGACTCTGGTGATAACACCTTACCAACAAGCTATTAGCTAACTTATTACAGGTGTTGATGTAAACAATGCAGCAGGGCTATAAAATTATTCACTTGGAGCATAGTGTTATTTTGTCATATCTTTTATGCACTGATCCACAATTAATGTACAGCTTCCATGAGCCTCTGAGACAGAATGGGTTTTATGACCTAAAACCTTTATAGGCGATTATTTATACAGCTATTTAAATCTTGGTAATTGTTTCTCTTGAGTCTTTGTCATGTCAGTCCAAACAGCTACGGTCACGTTCAGCAGAATTATAATTCAACACCTTTAGGGTACTAACAAACAAGATTCCAGATGGCACAAGTAAATTAGTCAAAATCAAGTGGGCAAATCCGACTTTTTTTTATGGGCCCTGAAGCAACACCGGAACATTGCTCTTTTGCCGAGGGGCAAGCGTCAGAAGTTAGAACCTAACAGCACCATGCCAAGTGAAATAAACATTTTCACAACGATTACCAAAGACAGCACTGAGCTTATTCTTTCATGACAACTGCACAGGAGTGTATTTATTTATTTATTTTATCTCAGTTTATTCTCTATAAGATTCTAGCTTTGCACATAAGGGAACATAGATTATTAGGGAATGTTTATGCAGATGTTGGTGATTGAACCACATTTGTTTGCCCCAACTCAGCTTTGTTGCTCATCATGTACATTTCATTAGTTTTGTGGGTAAAAGCAGTTTAACCCCAGATTCATGTAAACATTACCCACATAACAATTTTAGATTATCTCAAGATACACATACAAAACATAATATATAAGTGTGTGGTGTACGTAAAAGTCTGAAGTTTTCATGAAGGGTGATTCCAGAGCACAGTCCAACCAAAAACTTGTGACAAAGTCTTGCCTTACTCTTACACTGAAGTCCCCATTTTACACTGATGAAACACACTTTTCTGAAGGCGTCCCTGTGAGAGTAGATGACAGGCAAAATTTGTCACAGACCAATTTGCAGCACAAAGAAAAGTTTAATTTCTATACTTCAAAGTTAGCTCATGAACTTAATACTTCCGTTTAAAGTCTCTTGTGCGATTATATCTGGAGCTTTCTCACAAATCACTCTTCTTTGTCAGCTCCAAAAACATTGTTTTGGCTATAGTGGTGCAGCGCTATCTCAGAGCAAATAGGACAGTGAGTGTGAGATGCCATTAACAGAAGTATGAAGTGTGGAATGGCTGTCATGAACTATCTTAATAGCTCAAAGTTTTTGACCTGAAATGACATCAACAGCCTTTTAGTTTTAGCTCTTCTTAATCTCACTAACAGCGTAAAGCAGAACATTGTGAACTCAAGCTGAAATATTACAGTGAAGATAAAACCTACGGTACATTTATGGAATCTAACTGTCTCCAGTGTTACTCCCGAAGTGTCCAGTTCACAAAGATCGCTCGAAACCCTGAATAGTGTCCTAATAACAGAAATCCACGTGAATTTTCTTTTCTTCTTAGATTTCTCTGCATTAAGCCTACTCCAGTGCACTTCCCCTTTAACACTAATCCACTCAGAAAACGGCGGGTTTCATTAGAACGAATAAAACGGAGACACCATTTCACACGAGTGGCTTAAACAGCTGAGTCGAAAATGCTTTATCACTGGCTGATATGCCGTTCAATTGGCCTTTGTGAATGGGTTGAAATTAGGTGCCATTGAGCCTGGCGTTGATAGCGGGAGAAGAGGAGAGATCTGTGTGGAGCCGGAGCAGCTTAGCCAGCAGGTTCAGCCAGAGTTTTCACCTTCACGAACTCTGCTGGCTCACTCCGACTGACATTTATAACACTATTAGCTGCCAGGGCTGTGTTGTTTTAAAGCCAGCACTGTTTTTTTTATGGGGATGAAATTAAACTACGCTGGTTATTAATTGTATATTAATCTCTTATGTAAATTTACACCTGGCTGTTGTGCATTTTACGCCATAACCTCATTTTTATCAATTCATTATAAAGTGAGAATACAAAAAAGCAGCACAATGTTACCTTTTTAACCTAAAATACCTCAAAATAATCAAAATATATAACAGCAATATCTGACTGAAACTTTTTTTTTTTTTGTTCATCCAATTCGTCCACTGTCCTCATAATTACCAGGAAATTGTACAGGGTTGACCCCACCTTATTGCCAAAGCAGACAGCCTCTAGTAAAAGGAAAAGCAGTTAAATAAATGGATTTAACACCAGCTCATTATTGAAGACTAAAAAGGTGATTATTACTGTAGGAGTAATGAACTGTAAATGATAAATCAAGTAGTTAAAATTAGTGTTTGATAGAATGTAGTTGTAGTAAAGTGTTTCCATGATTAAAATGCAGGGACTGAACCTAAATTAATAAGTGTAAAGCTAATTTGGTCGCAGCGGAAGCAGTATAACCAAGAGCAAAGTGATTTGTCAAATTAGATTTAGGGACTGCGTATGCTTATTAGGACTGTAAAAGGTTAGATTTTGCAACAAATATAAATCAAACTTGATATCTGCCCCGGTTTGAGGTAACAACATACCGTGTGAACTCCAGCCTTTCCCCTATAGGCATAGTTAGCAGCTGTAACCTCACATAACACTGAAGTTTGTCCGTCTAAGGAACATCCGAAGACCATTTGAGAGTTCTGGTGCAAGACAGACACAATAATTACGGTTTTGCCTTTGATTTTACACAGGAAGGAGAAGTTCCCACTGGTCTCAAGTTGTTTTCTCACTTTGATTCCAGGAGCGATGGCACTTTGAGGGCAAGCCACAAAGAGAGGCAAGACAGTGTGTGTTTGTAGCGAGGTTTGTTGGGGTTTCTCTGGGTGTAGCGGTGCCTGTGATGTGTTTTACTGGTTGCTGCATTGCAGAGAAAGGCAACATTGATCTGATCAGAGGGAAAGAGCCGCAGTGAGTCAAAGCCCGAGGAACAAGGAACGACTGACAGACACTCACAAAGCCCATTAAAGACATACGCTTGTCAAACCCGCGACCTCTCCTGAAAGATCTCCTTATGTACTGTTAGTGAGAGCTTACTCTTTCTCGTGGCTTTTTCAAGACTTGTTGTCGTTGTTTTACCAGCGTAAAACAAATTGGGACATCTTGTGCTTAGGAGACAACCTAACAAGTTGTCCAGTTATCAATCGTCAAAAAAGATTAGTAAGTTTAGGTCAGTGGCGAGGGGCCAAGATAGTTGATAAGAATCCTTTCAGGGGCTGAAGATGATGACATTTGGAAGCTTTTATTAAATTTGGAATGTGAGATTTCATCTTCACTTGAGTC
>JAWCTZ010000446.1:0-41261 GCA_036850595.1 Rhyacichthys aspro | reverse complement strand
GAAAAGGCAGCAGGGGTTGCCAGTGTTTTACTTTAAGAAAATGGAGGTAACACACCACATTGCAATTCTGTAGGTACAGTATATTTTTGCTGCTGTATCCACTGTATTATGTAAATGCAAAAACAGTCTTAAATCAGACCGTTAATAAAGTTACTACTGGTATTATTGTTACTGGTAAGCAATTACTGGTATGTAATATGACAGTGACACTGTTTGGGCTTTGACAGGTTTTTAATGATACTTTTGACAGTATTTCACCTTTTTAACACAGATGTTGCAGTTGCATGGGTGTAAGAGAACAAAACTTCAACAAGTTCTCACAAAACCTACCTATTCACCTGTTTGTTAGTCACCGTGAAAGAGGGAGGGGCTCTGAGCAGGACCTCATTCAAAGCCGACACTTCACAGCTCACTCTAATCACTTTTCACTCTTGAATCTTTAAAAAACACATTTGGCTTTGGTCAAGTTATTACCTTTGTGTTCTGCAAAGTCAGCTTTTACAAATAAAGAAACAACAGACCATTCTACTTCCTGTTATTTGGAAAGTTGCATTGATCCACCCAAAACCATCAAACCAACAGCTGAGTCCATGTTATCATCTACATTCAGCTCCCATCTTTAACTCTATCAGGTAATAGCTACTCTTTACCACTAGGAGGCAGAGTATCACAGTGGCTCATCCTCAGTCAACATCATAAAACTACAATCACCTCAGCTTTTGGGGATTATTGCTGTTTCATTTTAAGAAGAAATGAAGCTGTGAAGTTCAGAGCTATCAAACCAGAATCAGATGGGTATTAAAATGTTTTGTGCCGAAATCTGACGACTGTGTTATGACATTTTGAGATACATTTAGACTGTCAGGCCCAGATCCAGATCCCCTCAGAGGCTCAACACCTGAACAGCAGCAGAGTACCAGCAGGGGGCAGTTAGTCCACAGGGATGACACGCACCAAAGCATGACCACCTGCACCAACAGCAGCGAGCGGTGAACTCTGTGAGTCACGGCTGGTGCTCAGCTCTGACAGAAGCAGGCAGCGTGTGACACCAGCTCCGGTGTGGAGACAAGACATGACAACTACGCAAACATACACACACAACACAGCACACCTCTCAGGTTCTCCTTCTGTTACAGCACATGTAACACAATCATGGCGGCCACACTTCGTCAGCCGCGGCGACAAGCTGTGACAGAGCTCCAGGTGACGCAGACTGTCATCACCGAGCGTCCCCGAGGCCCACAGCCACCAACACCACTGCCACTGGATCTGAGCAGGGAAATGTATACAAGTTACATCAGTCTATTCAAAGTGCAGGTGTGGAGATGGAGCAGTGTGAGGTCTGAGAAAATAGAAACAAACTCCAGTTATTTTGGATAAATATATATATGATATGTCAGGAAAGGTCACGCATGTTACAGAATGTGGGTATACTATATGTAAAAAAAAAATAATGTAAAATGAAAATGATCTTCATCTCCAGCCAAAACAGTAATGAAATTAACTGTATTCATGTGATGTCAGATACATCGTTATAAATATACTCTAAGTTGGTAATTACATGTAAAAAAACACCAAGTTCGAATGAAAAATCAAAATTTTGGTTAGGACTTTGTTCCCAGCTGCTGGTTCCCCTTTGACTGCACATGTTTCATTATGTTATTGTTACTATATATTGCATTTATAAATGTACCAGACATTTACTTACATTTACTATCATAAGATTTATTTAATCGTAAGTGTCCACAGTGAGGCTCATGGACTTTATATTATATTTTAGGTGCATTGTGAAAAATATTAAATCTATACAGAACAGAAAAGTGAATAATCATCTCACAATAATATTTATATATTATTATCTGGGGAACATTAGACAATTAAACCTTCAGAGAAGCGAGTAGAAGGAGCCATTTTAGTTAAATTAGTTCCTTTGGCTAACGCTGAAGACTTAATGGTAATCAGTAGCTTTTCTAAGTAGTCCTGTCCCTCTTATGTAGGCGTCAACTAACAGTAATCCCACATTATAAAGTGTACTGGGGCAAGAAGTCAGTGTGTTACGTTCAAATGAATAAAATACTTTTCTGTGATGAGAAAAATATTTATCTAAGTTTCAGAGGTCCACAATGAAATCAGCAAATTAATCCAAGAAGATAACCACAGAATGAATAAAGAGGTCTGTGTCATTTTCACAAAGTCGCAGTCCTCAAAACAATAGACTGGTTTTAACGCTACCTAGAAACGCTGCAAAAGTTGCACGTTGTGAGCTGATTGTGGGGACGTACTGCAGCCTGACAGACGGGGACAGAAGGCACACGACGACAGGCAGATAATTCACCAACATACCAGAGGCCAGTTGGACGGCGACATTGTCGATACATCATCCGGGATTCATCGATCAATAAGTCGTATCAGGGTTGGGATGATTCAGCATTACAGAAATATGGCAGTTCACCATGGCAACAGAGCCTCCACTCACTACAAATAACACTGATTTTGAGTATCCCTGTGAAATCTGAATGTGATTAAGACACAACAGTGACACATCGCATTTAGTTGGCACTGGTTACAAACAGCTGTTATTTATGTCAATGAGCAATTCCTTCGCCTCGGATAATCTCAGTGCCGTTACAGTCCCCCGCTACAGCCCTGTTTATAATGGGGTTACCATGGTGACCTGGCAAGGGACAGGTAGGTCCCGACGACCAATGGAGGTTCAGTTGCTAAGGGCAAGGCGGCAGATTGTGTAATGAAAAAGTAGGGATGACAGCGGGCTTCTCAAAGTGTCAACCGCGGAGACTCTGTAGCACAAAGCAATGCATTTCGGGTCGCATTTGCTCTCGAACCGTTCTGTGAATAGACGTGGCAGCAGGCGCACATTAAGAATTCACAGCCGCCATGCACGACTTACCTGTGTTCAATTGAAAACGCGGAGCAGAAAACACAGGGGAGAGGGTTTAAAAAGCTTGAAGTATTGTTTGTCTCAGACTCAGCGGAGCACAAAGGAGAATAGGGGCCACTCGGCAACATGTAATTTAAAAGAGAAAAAAGGAATCTGGAGAAGCGTGACAGCTGCTTACCGCTGCATCCAACGCTTTCACTGACAACAGCAATGACAGAGAGGTGAGGGCCAATGTAATATTAGAATACAGTAACAAATGTCTGACGAAAAGAAAAGCATGTGGCGCTAACAGTGGAACTACAACAAATCAATGCTCCGACGTCCACAGCCCGTTCTGAAAACTTCACTGAGGTAACATTAAGATTCTCCACTGTTCTGAGAGAATTTATGACATTCCTCGTACGACAGCAGCAAAGCCACACTTTCACTAATTAAGCACATTAACCACTGATGTGTGAACAGAACTTTGACAAACTTTACGCTGCATATGCCAAAGAGTTAAAGTGCTGCCACTGACTAATTAGTTTATCACACCTCAGGCTACTCCAGAATATTAATTGAAGTTCATAAAAATGCTAATTACTGTAATGTATCAGTTTCATCAGGTCCTCACACAGAAGAGAGAAATATTACAGCCCAGTGATTTATATTTAAGAGAATGTCACTCATATTAAGGAACATTTGGGCCATTAATGGATCTAGTCACGGTGTGTTACCTAAGCTAATGGGCTTAATCCCATTCACTAAATACAGTTTATCAAGCGGGTCCAGCCAAACGCGTTCACTTCAAAAAATAAAATGGGTCTGGTATCCCGTGGATCCCTGATAATTTCCTTTATTAGAAAATCAATAACTGATGATATGCAATGGGGTGGGCTTCATGTCATCCTTAATTTATCTGATTGGTTGTACGTTGTCAAGTTGCGTTCAGAGGCAAGTTATATTGTCAGAGTTGGTACTGCTCCCTGTTTTCTGATTGGTTTAGGTCTATCCAATTGTGTTGGTTGTGCTTCCTGGAAATCCACAGAATACACAGAGACCAGACTAAATAAAAGAATCAGGATGGCTGACCAGTGTACCATTAAACAAAGACATCTTCAACATCACTGCGTACATAACCAATGAATAAAATGGAGCACATTAGTCAAACCTATGTTTTCTTCACTGTATAATGACCTTACAACATGTAAAATCAGGCAAAAAGATCCATTATTCCCATTCTGAGCTGGAGTAAATGTGCATTCATATTCTTTCTGAACATGATTTCACACTAGGACTCAAAGAAATAATGAATTGTCATTGAGTGTCCCTGCTGGGCTACCATAGGTAAGGTATTTAATTTCCCTCTGCCACTAAACTACACACTTCACCTTTTCATGAGTCATTACATCTAAACAAACTGTGACGACATCAACACGGTCTCAAATCAATAGTGAAGCATTTTTCAATTTAATCCTACGTTGACTCAGATGTATAATACAATAAAAGCCGAGAACAAGTTCAGCTGTGCACTTGTGAGCCTACAATGAAAAACACATTAAAATGCAAGCTCTGAACTGCCCGTCTGTCAGTTTTCATTCATTTTCCACAAATCAAAAATTGTTCATCTATTTTCTAAGACACATGGGAACCTTGTCCGTGGTAAATGTTTTCTGTTAACTGACTACATCTATCTCAAACCCCTGTAGACAATACCAGAGAGGCAAATGTTAATTGCAAAAGCATAATTACTCTCTGCAGGCATATTTAGGCATAAATCACCCAGAGTGAGCTGAATACAGTGATGGATTCTGGGTCGGCACACGCTGTTACAAGTAGTAAATAAAGTCAGCAGACCACTGGCTCAAACTCAAACACAAGCCACTGTTTATAATCCTAGCTGATGCCATTCGGTTTATAATCTGTGGAAAAAATCTGTTTAAGTAGTCAGTGCTTGTACGAGCCAAACGTGATCAGAGTTAGCAGTAATCTGAAAAGACTTTTGGTAAATACAACTGGCCAAAACATGCCGAGGGGAGGCGAACACAAACTCAGCTGTCTGTCTGCATAGCTGTGTGTGTTTATGGAGGGTAATTTTACATGATAACAAACTCTGGGCTGCTCTTTGACTTCATCACTAGTTACCAGAAAATAAAAAGCCTCTAAATAATTAAAATAAATAGCCTTGAAGTTGATTTGATCATCGGAAGAACAGGAGAACACTGCACTTTCAGGTACAAAATCATGTGTTACCATGTAACAATCTCATAAGAACACATAACTTGTCAATTCTACACAGCTCTCCACACATCTGATTTATAAGATATATTAATAGTATATATTAATATAATGAGAAATAACATTCCCATGTGTTTTCACAGCATGACACTGTCATAAAAATCTACAACATTTACTGTGAAATACTATCAAAAAGCCACAGTAGTTTAGTGTAGTTTACTCAATATAAAATGTTCCTTAAATGAAATATACAATTACAATTTTACATGTAACTGAATTGGGGGTGATGTGAGTTAAAAAAAAAAAAAAAAAAAATACAACTCCAGACCTCACTCCTTATGCACTTACGGTAGCCCTGCAGGGATAAAATACTCACAAATGGCAAAAGTAAATAATCGTAAATCAGTCAAATTTGATCTGTCATAGATATTGTAGATTACATTAAATCATAAAAACTTTACAGGTTTTTTTTTTTTTTTGCTCGACATTTTAGTAAACTTGACAGTAAATTACTGCAATATAATAATCACTATATAATTTACTGTTGCATAGTAAATGTACCATATTTTTTCTTATATCAAAATAGTTTTTTGTACCGTGTATAATAGCGACAACGGCTGCCAGTTTCGGTTTTACAGTATGGAGTTGCAGACAGAGTGCTTTGATGTGTGCAGACTTTAAAAGTTACATAGAGTTGCTTTAATACTTAGCTCTGAACAGTGCTCTTGGAGATAAGCACATTTCTGAGTGACACCCTTTGTGCTGCTCCACTCTCTGCTGATGAGATAACTGGATGAACAGTGAGTGATGGAGACACTTGTGGCCCACACGAGTGTTCAGGACTGTTGAGTACACGGCGCTGCAGCTCCGGCGCACCACCGCCACACGTTGATGCTAATAGGTTTAAGCTGGCAACAATCCCAGTGATGTCAGAGTAATCCCCTGATGACATCATTACTCTGGTGAGAGTATGAGAGTACTTAGCCCGCACAGGGAAGTTTGTAAAGAGAGAGTGAGTATATAAAATGTGTAGGTGGGATACCTGTGTGCTCCCAGGGGTGCCTTCACCACCTTAATCCAGGTTAATGTGTTCCTCAAAAGACTGATGGCGCACCATGGTCACAGCGCCTCTCGTACTGGGACAAGTGAACACACAGTCCCCATTTATGAAGTGGGCAACGCTGTCTAACCAAACATTTACTTAGGGACCTACATTTTACAACCCAAAAATTAGTTCAGAGGTCAAAATGCCAACCTAAATTTTTGTCTTCAATTTGACTTGGTTGAATCTTTTTTTTTTTTAACCTGATGCTTATAACCAGGCAATTGCTATATTCATATCACAATGATTTATGCAATAGACATCCACACTTTTGAATTAAAAAAAAAGTCCAACAGTGGAAGTTAGTATGGAGCCTTGTATTTAGTTTTAAATTAAAATCCAATTCATCTTAGAATACCAAATGGGACATTGGAGGCCATATTGTTATTGCAATATTATACAAACTGGCATCTCATGTTTTCCCTGATATGGTGCAGTCCTATTCCTGACCCTTTTCAACCAACCACTAAGTTTCTTTAAATGCTGCTGGACTGTCACAAACATGCTTCTAGATTTTCATTTCAGATTAGTGTCCTGAATCTCCCTGATGAATGTAATGGGCTGATATATAAAAGAGAACATCCATTACTAAGATGATTACAAATAAGCCAAACTATTAATTGATTGTTGTTCAAGGCTTCTTTTGGTGTGATTCATCACTCTGTTCAATTCCAAAAAGATACTGACAACAAAACAAAATTCAAAAGACTAAGTTTCGCGTGTTACATCATCATGTTTCCTTTAACAGCTAAGTTTATCAAACCCCAGATGAGCATATACTGGGTACAGCATAGTCCGTGTAGAAAAGTTAGCAAAAAGGACTCAGTACTTGCAGAAATAAAGTGGATGCTATTAAGCGTAGACATTTGGTGTTGTGACAAATTGGCCGTCATCGTCCGTGTTTTTATTCCTGCTGAGAGAGTGTTATTCTACGCCAGGCAATGTGAGAGTCTGCTGTTCCGGATACAAGTGTAACAGCTCCGGTTATGCAAGCACTAAAGTGTATTTCCAGATAGAAGTACAATTGAATATATAATATGCCAGTACATTCATAAATACATCAGAACACGACATAAGGAGGGAAAAGCACTATTGTGAAAATTTAACAAGAAGCGACAAAATGAAATGCAAAATGCTATGCTACAGTCAACACAAACCCCAGACGTCACTCGACTAGTTGCTCACCTTGTTTTGCCCTCAGAGGTCTCCCAGTGGTATTAGATGGAATTATGATACAGTCTTAATATGTTAAACCGAGGCAGGTGACTGAGTGTGGGTCCATGTTCCTCGGTGTGCGTCTATGGGGACTCCCTCTCACTGACTAAGCCGGGCTAATCTCTCTGTGCGCTTCCACAGAAAGCTGGCGTCATCAGGGCAATCCTAATCACCATCACCGTCATCAGCAGGTCCCTCCCGAGACGACTGTCATCTTAAAGGTAATTCCCCGAACGCTTGCCATGATCTGTATCTGTAGCCCGGTCCATAAGGGCCAATTAACCTTACAATGGGCAAACCAACTCTAACAAGGGCTTTTTCTTAAAGTCAATAAAATGTGATAGTACAATGTTAATAGGGTCCTGCCACTGCCCAAAATAAAACCATGATAACTTGGCACGATACAAAAAGTCATATTGAACTACATGATTTTACGCAGACAACAAGCTAAAACATATTTGAGAATATGAGCCGTTAGCCTCCAGTAATGATTCACTTTATTACTATAGAGGTGGCTCCGTTACAGGAAACAAAACAAAGTACAAAAGGTGCCAATTAAAAAGGTGCTCTGTGGTGTTTTCAAAAGAATTAGCATTTTAGGGATCCACACATCAACAGTGTCAACATCACTACCAAACATGCTTTGCTCACACACAAAGTGAGGACATTTTGGTTCAAAAAGATTACTTCTGAAACCTATTTGCTGGAGCAGTGCTCACAAACAAAACAAGCAAAACAAAACAACCAACAAGGCCTTTCAGTTTTACTAGACTCTCCATCAAGCTGCTTTTATACTGGTGCACTGATGGACATGCTATCACTTGACCCAATTATGGCAGAGCACTTGTGTGTCTGGGAGTGAAATATGCTTTTCACATAAAACACTTAACACGTTATACTATTTTAAGTTCACAAATAAATGCTGTAAATTGAAAGTGAACATCTTGACCCAGCTTCAGCGTCAGTTGACCTCTCACTTGAAGTTACACCCAAACAGATGAGCAACGGTGACGTATTTAATTATTTAGACTAAGCAAATGTAAGAACAGCCAGGTTTACACAGTGTTCTTCTTGAAGGCCTATTCTGTATATCTTATTGTTTCATTGCCACTGTACAGTTTGATTATAGTGCACAGTATAAGTTTATAATGAACCTCCGTCAGAGAGCCCTTTGTTTCTGCAGGAAACCTGTCAGTGATAACATCTGTTGGCTAAACACAGGTCAGATTCAGGTCAAACTGTGACGTACGCCAAACCACAGCCTCTGTAATGATATCTGCTCAATGCTTTGTGTTTTAACCACTGAATTGGGAGTGGCATGATATTAGTCTGTCTCAACATGTCAAAGCTACACAAGGCCCAAAAAACCTACTCACTGAGAATTTTAAATAATGTTTTTGTTTACCTCACTTCTTTAACACAAATAGTAATTCCAAACCAAAATATGTACATTACAAGATATGTGGCCACATTTTTCATTGTTTCACCAGACAAAGTTCAAGGGCTAAAAGTACTGTTGGGGTGGTGAATGGTACCTAAAACCCAGGACTACCTTGTTTGGGTTCAGGTTTGGTGCCAGACACACAAAGTTGATATTTTACTATTGTTTGTTCAGTTAGCCTTTTAGGTTGAAGTAACAAAGCAAGGTAACCTTTGGTTAAAAAGAATTAATAACCAGAATAAGTTTGCATTTTAGCTGAAATACATTGTGGACTTGTATGGTATTTGATTCCCTGCTATCTTTAGCTAAACCTAATTAGGTGTGGTTCTTGTACAAACTCCACTAAACACATTGTTGCATGTGGCTGTAATCTCATTACTAACGGCTAAAACAATGACTAAAACACTGGATGCTAATTGTGCACATGGATAAAGTAAAAAGTATATTTTTCACTCAAAACTTTATGTTGAACTAATACACATTTCTGGAAAGTTCTATGGACGTATAAGTAGTAAATATGTCCTCTCCTCCAGTAATTTAAACCATTTATATCTAATCTCTTTTGGCCAGGTTCCACCATTTATTTTAACTGAGGGAGAAAATGCAAGCCAGTAGAACTTTTTACTCCTAAATGGCTTTAGGACTGCACTAAAAACCATAAGTGCACATGGCTGATTTACATGAGAAGCACAAATAAGGTGTGTTTACTAGTTGTTAGTGTTCTATGTTTTGGTTAAAATGATAAATAGCTATTTTAGATCTAGACCCTGACCAGACCAGACATAAACCAGTTTATTAGCATTAATCTACACAAATAGGGCTTATTTTTATCCATATTTATGCCACATGCCCAACACAACACAAATTGTGAAGCTGTCTTCTTTTATAGTTTAACCATCTCTCACTGTTGTACATTTATTACTTCCTTTCTTTGTGAGATAAAGATAGAACCATTTCCAAAAATCCAATCTTAAATCTTCAGCCAAAAGATAATGTGTAAAAATGGTGAGAAAATATGCCCAAAACAAATGGACATTGGAAAGCTATGGATAAATTTTATAAGGGTTGCTAACTCCATTTACTTGTACGCTGAAGTGAAACGATCCGCCACACCCCAAAACCCACTAAACTCGCTCCCTTCGCGCCCATTCCAGCTTGTAACGTTTCATTTTTGATTTATGCCGAAATTACAAAGCACCCCTGAAGCCATTCCCCCGTCTGCAATCTGTCCGTCTGCCACGTTGTATTCTTATTGATCTGTCCATCTTCCTGGACATGTCCCAGAGATGAACACAAGATTGAATGGGCCATCTCACAGCTGCGGCGTGAACAGCGGCGAGGGACAGCGGCGCCGCTTCAAGAAATGAAATTGAATTGAGAGAGGTATTTAAAATGAATGTGATGCCTGTGCTGCCTGGAGCCTTGTGTGCGCTACGGTCACTATGGGGTAATATATGTAATAGATGTAGTCCAATGCAAGTATATTGTCACACGGACAGCTGGGATAAAAACACGGCAAGAAAGGCATACTGTTAGTAGCATAAAGGCTGTTGTGTCTCCGTTTGATATTAAAGCCACTTGACGTAACTTGTTGAAATATTTCACAAAGAAAAATGCAAATTGGATGCATTAGACTAATTGGAAATTGTTTGTGGTGTTAGAACAGTAGGAAACCAACACTGTATTAATTATTTGTCTGCATTTTAAGTGGAAAAATAGAACATTTTTTGAACATTTTAGAAGAAGCAAAAGCTGACATTGTCTCAAACTAAAAGCTGATGTGAATGTTTGGTTGGAGTTTGCATACGTAGCCTTCAGGAAGTTTGTTTTATTTATTTTACTATCAAAAATTTAATGCAAAAGAGTTTCCTTAATCGCTGCACAGTAGACTTGAAAACAAAACCAACTAAATCTTAATTGCCTTGTCATATTTTATGGCCTATATATTCTAGCCATACTGTCCCACTCTCACTAAGTGCAGTAGCAGTAGTAGCCCCATGAATAACATCTGTAATCATTTGAAGTCACAGTATTTCGATCCAAAAATATACAAAGAGATAAAAGGCAGAAGCGCTGAGTTGATCCCGTGAGGATGTGATATGAATGGTTTTAATGATGGCCAGCATTTCTCAAACCGTTGTCTGCCAATGGTAAAGTGTGATTCTGGTGGTGATTATTACTGACTAATTACAAACACTGCCTCATTCAACACGGTCTTTCCTGATTCTAATATCTACTGTACGGTTCCTTGTTGGTTTTTGTGGGCGTGGGTTGGGAGTGAAGAGCTAACAGGGAAGCTTACTTAAAAAATTACCAACTATTACTGTGCTCTTTTAACATTACTAGCTAGAATAACAAAATGATAAATGGTAGAGCAACATCGTGTGAAAAAACTGGATGATTAAGCAAAGTTTTGGGAAAAAGAACATTCCATCTTCGGCAAAAAAAGTGTTAAAAGTGCCTGCCCTGAATGACTCAGTGTGTGCGCTCACACAAAAACACATTCATCTGAAAAAGTGTGGAAATAATTAAGTGATAATGTTGTCATTTCTATTTTTTGTGAGTTATTCAAGACAACAGCAGAGCATGTGGCCTTCTGCAAACCAAGCCAAGCGGTTCAAATTTATCAGTGAGACGTTTGTCATGCGTCAAGTCGCGTCATAATTAATTTAACTGTGCACTGCCTCATGGGAAAGCCAGAGTAATACAAGCGCATTCATTCACATGTAGCTGTTATTCTCGGCTGATGACTCCGAGTCAAGCTAATGCAGATTGATAAGTCATCTTCTAAACTGGGTGTGTGAGCAGAAAGAGCCGATTATTAGGGGACGTCTAGTCATGATGAGTCGTCAGAAACATGCAACACAACACATAAGGTTTTTGGTGTTTTTATGTCACATTTCGGATTGCCATCAGCTCAGAACTAGGGTGAAATGACCTAGTGTGAGTTGATATGTTATGGTTCTGTTAAGTCTAGATAAGCTGGAAGTGGTGAATGGGTTTAGGATGTACAGTTGTGTGTTTGTACCGAGATATAGCTGCCTCCAGTTAAACAATGTTAAAACACTGCATAAATACACATATATAAATACACTATACTTTTGAATTACTGTATTACTCAAAATAGTGGGTCTATACTGTCAGAGGTGGTTCTTGGTGTAAAAGGTTTAAGGATCATTGAATTACATATGCATTGTTATTGACATTATGTGCCATTTAATAGTCTGCATGCACCGATAATAGCTAGATTTGTTAATGTGGCTACTACATGGAAGCACTGTGTATCAATTGTACGTCTATATTTATATCTTGCCGTTATTTTTCGTTAAGTGCCCACAACCTTTAGCCCCTATTTATTCATACAAGTCACGTTTAATGAGAGCACAGCAGCAGTTCCTATACAGCGCATCTGTTATTGAACATACAGCACCAATATACATGTGTTTACATTTATCAAAATTCAACTCAATTCAGTGTATTTACTTTATTTATCCCCAAGAGGAAACTGAATTGTTAGGTCTCTTCAAATTAATTGATTCAGACTTCCTCTGCCGTAGACTGATTGTACAGTCTTATTGTAGTCGGGAAGAAGGATTTCTTGTGTTGTTCTAGTCTGCAGCTCTCTGGAATGTGGCTAATTTAATTTTTCTAATTGACGCAAACACAGCAAGGCACATATGTGTTTATGGGCTGTACGAGCTGTATAAAGTAAACTATTGTACCCTCAGGCAGCTTCTTCCCAAGGCCCCAAATGTACAAATTATTATCATTATTGGTTTGTTTTGTTACGTCAGCTGTTGAATATAGACCTATCTAGATTGTGTTTTCCAATTGAACATTTACTGTACATTCTATCCACATTTCAGAGTTAAATTTCATGCATGAATGGAGTTTAACATGCAGACTGGTTCAGGCGTGCACTTTCCAGTCTGCATGGTGCTTGGGGAACGTTCAGGACTGTAATTACTCGCTCTTAAATTGCCCATAGGTGTGAATGTGAGTGATTTATTATCTCTATGCGTCCGGAAAAAAATACAGCAAATGCAATAAATCACCCAAGTCAGCCGGGACAGGTTATAGTCCCGCTGTGACCCTGCAGAACGATACAGAATATAGATGGATTCATTACTGTAGCATGATATATACAATTACAAAGATATAAAATTCCATATAGCAGACAGTTCTATATTACACAGGTGAAATGCCGTCTGTTTCAGGGCATAAGAACAATATAGATGTGTTTTTGGAAAGAATGCAATGCAGAGAATAGCATTAGAGAATTGTAAGATGAAGCGTGGTGGGCTGTAATCAGGCTGAGTACGTTAGCGGACCCCTGCAGTGGGTTGAAAAGATGGATGCTGCAGAGTCGTGGTTGCTCTCTGGTGGGTTTGATGGATGGCTTTGTCTCCTCGGAGCTGACAGCGTTTCCCTGTCGTCTTTAAAAACCCCATTTCGGAAGTCCCAACTTGTAGCGATAGGATGTTATCTAAAGTTAGAGCGAGATTGACCCTGCAGTGGTGGAATCAATGACAACGTGCAGCGGGAGAATCCGGGAGATAACAGTGTCTAGTGTCTCGTTATCTTAGTGACAGAATGTGGTATGTAACAGGAAGTAGCCCTGGGGCCACCACGAGGGGGAAACGTCCAAAAGAAACAGCCGATTTGGAATCCGTCGAGCCTCCACACCCTTCAACATTTAGACTGGAGCAGGAGAGGGGAAACGACGCAGCCACGCATTTTCAATCCCCCCGTTTCTAAAAATAGCACAGCCTCCCATCTCCCCACAGACTGTGAGGCACTGGATGCGCTTAATGGGATTACTCCACACACTTTTCATTTCCCTTTTCCTGTGAGTGTTTAATGAAGTTTGGGCAATTATACTTCTCCATTTGTTCACCCTTTTGCTCAAGGTGGTAGTCAGTTTACTCCCAGAGGTTTGCAATGGATTTGTGCAGCGCCTCATGTACATCAACAGTAAAAGGAAAGTGAGCCTCACGATATGGATTTGTAGCCTGCTGGGAGATGGCATCTATCGATAATATTTCCCCATACTGGAGTAAGGATGCATACAGTATGTGTGCGTTTACCACTTGCTGAGAGCACTTCTGTATCTGTGCCATTGACGGGAGAGGAATAGTGGTCTGTGTAATGAGCTGCTAAAGAGGAAGCTCGAGCCCAAGTCAGGGTTGGCTCCCATTGACGACCACTCCAAATGTCACCAAATACTAAATCAATGCTTTCTCCTAATTATAATTCTACGCTCGCTGTCTTTATTTGAACATGTTTTCTGTTGACATATGTAAACAGCAGGCCAGACAATGTCAAGCAAACCCTAAGGACTGCTTGCTTTACAGCCAAAAATGTCAAAGTTATGAAAATGATGTGCAGTGAAGTTTTTAATAATACCCAAGAGTGGTTGAAAATTGAAAACAATCAGAATTTAGTGAAATATTCATTAAAATATTTATTGTGATTGAATGGAAAACTTATCTTTACAAATGCAACCATAAAGGCATCTACTTTAACATTCTTCGATAGCACTATATGTTCCAGTTCAATAATAGCATGAGTTTGTGGTAATAACATCAAAATCTTAGAATAGACTACAAAGTGTTGTTTAATATATGGTGATTGTTGGTCACAGTGTGATCAGGATTGAAGACGACAGTCTTTGAAAAATTCCGCTACAACCTACATAAAAGGTTCAAGCGTGCACTTTCCCGTCTGCATGACTAACGAACATGACTCCCTCTCAAGGACTTTTACACTGATGCTGCATATTTCTGACCAGCACCGAATTATAGCCTTCGTTTCATCTTTAATTCATCCCTCAACGTGGCTTGACGTGTTGCAGTTTCTTGAACGTAAAGATTCATGATGTGACATATTAATATCTTGCTTAAAGATTTGTTATGGGCCTTTTCACCTTCCACTGACAGTCACTCAACAAATAAAGGATGACAGAGGGCAAACCTGAGCAGGAATCAAACCTGAGGTCACTCGTGGGCTTCACTACTAAACCAAAATGCAAGAAAATGTTGAGAAGGCGGCGTGGACAGTGTCATTTTTCCCTTCAGTCCTTAGTGAAGGCAATGATAAAGTCTATGCACGGTCTATGTGTATTACAGCTTTAATCCATCTGATATTCATTCCTTATTCTCTGCCCTGCTCATATTTTACATCACAGGCTTAAAACAGAAAGTAGGGGACTGCTTCCTTATCAAGGTTCAATGAATAATACAGAGGACCTGAAAGTTCCTCACACACGAGCCCAGAACGGTGCATAGCTTTACTGCTGACGGAAGAAAAAAAAACATCCTGCTTTGGGTTTAAATGGAATCTGACAGGCTCATCTCCCATTTTCAGACTAATGCTCAACCCTGACAAGCATAACAGACAGCCATGACAGGCCTGAATTACTGTTCCAACAGCATCACTGGTTATGCCAGTCCAGAGACAATGCATTTAAACAGACTATGGATTACATCTGCGTCAGTTGCATTGCAAATTAACCAAGTAATTACGGCCGTAAGAGACTGACAAAGCCTAGCCATTAAAATATAGACATTAACTACATGACGGACTAAGGTAAGTGCACAATGATGAGTTTAATTTCAATGAAATGAAAATCCTGAAGAGTTAAGAGAGTCAAGCTATATTTTAGTATGGCTGTTTATTAGCACTCAGTTTTGGGTCAACAGCAATTGGAGCATTAAATATATTTTTTACAAGCTAGAAAAATGCATAGAGTGTAATTTTGATGCAGGTACGCACTAATGAAAACATACTGACTGATGTGTTCCATTTTCTTTAACTGTGTGCTACAACATCACACAAACACTTCTGTCCACAATACAACACAAGACTCCATTTTGAATTTTTTTTGGTTAAGCAGGTGTAATATTAACACTAATCAAAAAGTGTTTAAGACTATAGAAAGAGTGATATATTCTCCTAAAAGGCCTGTTGAAGTTTACAGCCTGCTCGTCTGATCTGATGTTTACTGTCTGTGAATGCACATGTGCGTGTCATTATCCCTGTCAGTTTGCATAAAGAAAGTAACAAGGACGCTTTGCTGTGGATTTCTGAGGAATACCTGGCACTGCTTCCTGTTTCTTTTCTTCCTGCAAAGCCTCTTGTTTTGAACAGAGCTGTTTCCAGTGAGTCTCAGCAGACACTTGGTCTTTGTGTCTAAAAACTAATCTACAGTGTATTTATGAGGATACAACCAGCCAGCGGAAACGAACAGACTGAATCCTCTGTAATATGAGCTAATGTATCAGCTGAATCGATAGCTGCTATTGACGATTACATTTGGTGTCATGTAGTTTAAACAGGATCCGGTAAAGAGCTCCTCTTTCCCATAATATGCGTCATCCAACAATGCAAAGTTAGAAAAAAAAAAGTTTCCCTGTCTCTGCTAAGTTTCAAATTTAACTCAAAAGAAGAATATCCAGAGGCCAGAAGTGTTGCTGGTAAACAAGTGGTAACAGCATTGAAATGTAGTGATGCACTGTGATGGGAAAAAACAAATAACCAGTCAGTCAAAAACATTTCTAAGAATTTTATCTAAATATTTACCAGTTTCTTAAAATACTGACTCTCAAAATGTTGACGCAGCAACTCAAAATTTCTCAAAATATTGGCCTTCTATTGTAAGGAGGTTAACTTAACTTAAAATACTGACTTAAAAATGTCAAAATGATTTTCTAACCACATTTATTTTAACTTTTTAACTTTAAATGTTGACCTGGTATGTCAAAATAATGACTACACAGCTGAGATCTTTTTAAACTAGACACATAAGACACAAGATGATCCTTAATATCTCGTGTATGTGAATTAGTTTTTGTATTGTATTTATCTATTCATTTTTTTCTCCTGTTACTCTTTACCATATCTAAATTTTAACCAGATACTGATAGCAGTACTTGAGAGCCACTTGTACTCATGACCTCCTCTGATACTGCTGTGTACTTTACTCCAGTTTGTGTTTTTGTTCACCCTTTTATCTGTAGCACTGTTTGGACATATTTTATTGTGAATGTTACAGTTAAAAGGCACAAAACTGCCTCCTTTTAACGATTGATAAAATTACTGAAAAATCAACACAGATCTGGAATCTCTGTGTGGTTCATAAATATTAGAAAAAGATATGCAAGCTTTGGATTTAATTGACTAAATTATGCTATCCCAGTTATGAGCTTTAACTTAGAAACTCAAGCTTTTAACCAAGTCCTTACCATAGCATTCTGAAGGCTGAATTCTGAATTACAAAGACAACATTTTGAGCAACTATGTTTAAGGGGTTTTTTTTTTTGTTTGTTTTCTAAATCAGTTTTAATGAGCAGTTATGACTGGTGAACTATGAACTAAAAAAAGGCCTTGTACGTTGCAGCCCTACCATTGTTAAAGACTTGCTGATAGATTTTATTGGCGTCCTCACTGGGAAACTATCTCTAGACTTATATGCATTGTTTGTATCCCAACACGTTGCTGCGATGACCTCACTGAATCCTCCGAGTCCCTCCCAGCTCACAATAGAGCTTTGAGACAACTATTCCCAGAAGATCCACAGCCTAAGTATGACTAATCAAAGCCCGACAACAACAGCACGGCACGTGATGACATATTTTCCAGGTGTTTGCAGATCACATTACAACACCTTTATGCGCTCCACGTCTGTACAGGCCATGTGTAGATCCACTCGTGCCTTTAGTGTGGGAGAAAAAGGCAGGAAACGTCTGGCCCATTTAACAATAAATTCCCTTAAATACATGTGTGCTGAGCTGCGGAGAAAGAGACAGGGCTTGGCTGCTGGAGCCTTAAGGGAGCTTTAACATTGAGAACAACACACGCCCACAGATGATCCACAGGCCTGTTCGCATTGTATTCTGAATAAACATGGTTACACACTCCTGAATGCTGCTAAGCCACAGAAAGAAAAAAAACGGAAAAAGTTTAAACATCACTGCTGTTGGGTGCAAACTTCAGACACTATTTTTAGGGATGATGTGAAAAACATTGCCTTACTGCAATATCTGTATTTACAAGCTCATCCTGCACTGGGTGAGATGATAAAACTGTACAGAGCAGGGTTTCAATACTACACTAGTCTTAAATTCTATTCTAACTTATGCTGGGCTGTACTTGCTAAAAAACGTAATTTCATCAGCATCTACAATAGCTCTATAAAGCCACACCAGGATATTCAAGATTTGGTGACATCACAAATGACTCAAACCTAGACTTGCACATAATTGGTCCATGGTCTTGGTCTTTGAATCCAACACATTTTTGCCAGGTATTGTCTTATTTGGAGAAAAAGGATTTTAAAATAGAAAAATTGAGTTGTTTGTCCGCATCATTATTGTGACGTTATCATAGATGGAAAACTTTAACCTTTATATCCAACCAGAAATATTGCTTGCAACTGCATCCAGTTATATCATAAAAAAAAAAATCCAATTACGAATAATCTCTTTCACAATGGGCAAGAAATCCAGTCCATTTCTTTGGTATTGGTTCAGAGTTTGGACTTAAAAGTACTGGTTATTACTTGCAGATGTTAGGTCTTATCTTGGTCTTGATGCAGTCTGGTTTTAGATGTGTCTTCAGGGGTTTTTTTGTTACTTGAGACAGAAATGCAAAGTAATAATATATGAATAAACGTGGCCAGTGGAGATCCAAGCTTTGCGCCCAACAACAACAACAACAACAACAAGCATGTAGAGTTAGCAGTACTCACCAAATCCAGGAGTGCCTTCTAAAGGGGTACTGGCTGAGATGCATCATGGTCGTGTCCCTTGGAGCACCACGGCAGTGTCCAGGCTTCATGTCACAGTTCCCAACCTGTTAGTTTGTCTGTGTTATCTATCTACAGACATTGGTATGCAGTGTCCCATACTGCAGCCCTGTCTCGTAATGTGTCCATTCAAACCTGTCTCTCAGTAATGAGATCCTTGTGAACTTCCAACCTCTGTTTGGTCTCCAGGCATCATTGCTAAAGCGACTTCCAAAAGGGCAGTACCAGAAAGCACCAGAAAATCCATTAAGTTAAAGAATCGCTGTAAAAATTTAACTAGAAACTGAGTTGAGTTTAGAGTTGACGCAGTTTTCCAGCGACAGTCTCAGCAGTGGAAGCACACATGCAGCAGCCCGACAGGACCAGATGAACTGTCTGGCCGCTGCTCTTTTTTTCGTGGGATTCTTCCGGCAAAGGTTTGGAAATTACTGTCCCAAAGCCACATGATGAGCCGGTTCAGAGAAGCATTTGTGCGGGAAACATTCCTTCTTCCTGACAGTGTCCGACGCCGGTTGTAGAGGCAGCGCTAGTCACACGAGCATGACAGAGCATGTTACACACTGGTTTCAAGCACCAGGCTTTGCCCCCTTTGTCTTTCTCTCCCTCTGCGTAGTGCCTCTTCATAAGCTCCCAGGAGAGGAAACGAGGAAATAGAAGCAGAGCAAACTGAGTGAAGTGGTTGCTCGGTGTCTCCCTCCTTGTGTTGTGTGCGTCGCTGCTGGCCGTCTCTAACCCCCTCCCTCCTCCTCTCCTCCCCGTCTGAGCATTAGTCAGTGGGATGTCCTGACCCTGTCTGAGGGGAGTGCCAGCTCCTTCGCTATGCGGTGAGCTCAAACTAGTGATCCTCTTAAAACCATTGACACATCATTAAGACAATGACCACTCTGCACGTGCCAGTTTTACACAGAAAAGACATCCAGTGTAGCATTCAGTGTTTAAATACTCACATCCATACTAACCTGTTCACATATTAAAGTGTGACTTCATGCAGCGTCCACAATGGCATTTTAGGAAAGTTAAAACTGTGAATGAAATTTGACTTATAAACTTACTTAATGTGACCAGACAATAACTAGAACTTGAAACCCATGACACCTTTTATTCTTTTTTGCCATTACTGTACAAAGTTAGATTTCTTTTGCTCATATAAATGTTCCTGTTCCAAAAACAGCTCACTGGAAACTCAGATCTTCAAGATTTAACGATGTCAGTGACTCCAGCCCAAACCCACACAAGACTGTTCCCTTTCTGAATGCCCTTGGTTAATAATAAAACCAGGACCAGGGCCAATGGGACAGTCACAACATTATACAGTATATACAGAGAGATCTCACTGACCAATCAGAGCACACTGGCTTTTAAGGGGCGGGGCCTTAAAGGGACACAAACTGAAAATGTGTCCACGCACTATTGTAGTATATTTTATGAGAGTTCATTAATAAGGTCACAGTTAATCAACTAATTCATTGTGAGTTGTGTGTAAAAATGCAACTCTATAGATATGTCCTTAGTTACAAACAGATCTTTTGTATATTTTGATATGTTTATATTTTGAGAAATAGGCCAAAGGCCACACAAACCTGCTCTTTAGAGCTGATTCACAAGTTTGAAGTATGATGTTGACAGAGCTCATGACATTTCCTCTGACTCTTTTCCTTGTTTCTCTTTCTTTTGAAAAGTCTGTTTAGTTTTCGTGTTGCACCACTGACGTTGGTGCATTGTTTTTGTTACAGTAAGCCCTTCCTTCATGTGTCTCCACATGTCACATGAACTAAGACATTTGAAACCACACAACAAATGCCAGCTCATCTTTTACAGCCACATTGTATGTGACCAAGTGTCTGTAAAAGCTTCTGAGGGCCTCTCAAATAACGCCAAGAAACTAGTTAGACAAGGTGTAAATGGCCTCACAGCAGAATAATACATTCCTCTGTTTTCAGTCCAGCTTCATAATCCTCTCTATAGGATAGACTATTATGTAGAGCTTCACACTGTTTAGACATAAAAAATAGGATAAGTCACAATGCCACTGAGTGCACTAAGATGCAATTACACAAACCAAGGCCAGTGTGTATAAAAAAGGACAATGTTGAAAGTCCAGTCATTTACAAACACATGGGTTGTTTGGGCAAAGCAGAAAGTATTCTCATCCATAATAATGATGCAGTCAGTTCTAGACTTGGCATATCTTAATATTAAATCAAAAGCTGTCTGTCACTGATTTAAAAAAAGACAGAAAAAAGCCTGATCCAAGACAGAGACAAAGTGATTTCAGAACTAGTCAACAATAAGAATCACTATATTTACATTTCCCCTCTTCACACTATTAAAATTGAACACCAATAACATTAAGGTCAAATGTGGTGATAGATTTATACACTTTGGGGACATTCAAATACTGCTGATCATACTGTATATTGCATATTCAAAACTGATATCCCATAGTAATACAAAGCAATTCTGCAACAATCATGACAAATCACAATATGGTGTCAATGACTGAAGAGTGCACTGAAAAATCTGAAGTACTGCAGTAGAGCAAGATTAACCCAATGTAACTGATAAAAGACTGTAAAGAACCTAAAATCTTAGCTTAGTTCTTCTTACAATCTGCAACTTCATATCATTCCACTGTGGATTCACCATTTGATAATAATCTAATTACATCTGCATTACAAGCCTGTGATTATCAATATGCATCTATAGTTTGTCAAATGCCTAATTATGATTTTAAATAGTGACATTAACAGGAAACAATGCCAGGTAAACCTCCCACAACATTCCTCTTCATTGTTTCCCCGGTGCATGTTCAGTCAGTGTTGACATGCCTGTGCACTGACTGAGCCGGTTTGCGTGAGCATCTATTTGCGTATTTATGTGCGAGCGCTGTTGGCAAGGAAGTCGTGAGTCCAGGTCGGGGTTAGGGCTCCGAGGTTGTGTGTGTGTGTGTGTGTGTGTTTTGCATTATAAGCCATAGCTGTGGCTTAGCTCCAGTTGCTGTGGTTTTAGAGAGAGAAAAAAAAAAAAAATCAAAACAGGATCCAGCGTGGCTTCTTACACACATCCTGCCGACACACACGTAAGCAGACTCTCAACTGCTGCCAAAAGTCAAAGCGACTCACAGCCTCTGTAAGCCTGCCCTTTCAGCCACAACACCACACATGCAAAGGGTGGAGAGGAATCTGCTGCCAGCGAAATATGGACGCAATCTCTCGGCTAAACTTGACCTTTTACGTTTTGATAGAACAGTAAATGTACAGGAACAGCTTCTCGCCGACAGATTTATGCATCTCATTTTAAAGATCCCCTGTAAATGCAAATAAGGGGTCAGCGTTATGCTAATATGGGTATGTCCTTGTCTGTACGTGTAATGCAGACGATGTGGTATTACATAAGAGGAGGCTGCGCTTTAGGCTCTGCTGCCCCCTGCTCCACTCTACACTGGTGAGCTGTCACGACTCATCGAGAAAACCCGCCAGATACGGACAGGCTGCTGAACAAGGTCTGCAAACAGATGGAGAAAGATGGACTGGAGAGGTCTACATAAAGACATAGTGGTATTAGATCACAGTGTAAGGATGAAGAATGTATATTGTTTTTGCGGTACACAGTCGGTCACATTTAGACATACGGGCCACTATTCGGAGATTATTGAATCAAATTGAACAGTGGCGTAAATTAAGATTTGGTGCAGTGGTAAACAATGCTGCAAAAAAATAAAATAAAATAAATAAATAAATCACAAATTGCTGGTAAAAATGCAAAGAAACTTGGGAAAGAAATACCTCAGAAAAACTGATGTAAATGTCATTTTAAAACCAATACAATATCTCCAAATATGAAGCACAAATGACACTGTAAAAACAGTCCAATGCCAAATAAATAGCTCAAAAATGCTGCAGAAAATGCTCTGGAAAAAAAAGAAGTAAAAATCCTTTGTTTAAAATATGGGAAAAAAAAGTGCAATGCAAAAATGAAAAATACACAAAAAAATAACATGTTCACAAATTTGGCTAAAAAAATTAAGTGTTCAAGATACTCTAAAATATTGACTATATAAATTAGCATAGCAAAAAAAAGGAAAAAAAAACAGCCAAAAAATGTAATGTTTAGCCAAATGTAAACAGAGCAAAAAAAAAAAAAAGCTTTAAAAATTCAAAAGCTGCAGCAAACATTTTTCTCAAACAATTGAAAAAAAAGACACTAAAAATGTCCCAATGCCACAAAAGCACAGCAGAACCCCACAAAAACCAGTATAACTGCAGTTAAGACCATGATTCAGATACGAAGAGATTACCCAGCTCTCTTTAGTGGAACATTCATGTCTTGATTTTTTTCTGCCTGCTGAGCCTCATGTTTTCATCGGTAAATGCCATTTACATTGTATTTGTGGTTGGACAAGGCTTTCTGGGCCTCGCAGGAACAGAGCCGGACAAGAGTGGAACAAGCACATATCGATTACATGTGTTGACATTTAGAGGAGTACTTTTCTTCATTTGTCTGCAGATCGATAGTCTGGAAAAGCCACCGTGAACAGCATCTACAGTCGAGAGCAGCGGGAGACAAAGACTTGGAGAATAGTGGGTGTTTTTTTTTTTTTTTTTTTAATACCACTGCACAAAATTCTATAGGAACCTGAAGTGGGATATTTCAAAACGATATTGTCAGAGATGGATATTCAAAATGATTACAGAAATGCACTTATAGACTGACAAATGGACTGAGCAGGTGCTTTTAGACTCATCTACTGCACAGGCACAAGTCCTCTTATGTAACAGCAATACTTTGGCTGTGCTTTCTCGTGGTACACTGTAACAAACTACTGTACATTGCATGTGAAAAATCCAATATTTTTGTGTTTGGTCATTTTCAAATTAAACCGTTTATCACAAAGCACACGGCAATACAGCCAGTAATGCTAGATCCAAAAACTAATTCCTTAATTTAAATACGTAAGGAAAGCAAAGACTTTAAATTGAAAAAGGCCCACTGTATAGTATAAAAGAGGAATTCAAATGCAAACAGTGGCATTTAATGTGTGTCTTGTCTTCCTCTGACAATACAATAACATTGAGCCACTTAATTCTAGTTTATATAAATAAAGAATATGATAAGTTAGATGAGTCTTTATTTAGCAATATTAAACTGAACATTAAGACTCATTAATTAGGTCAATGAGGGTTTTAGGGGGAAAAAAAACCCTCATGTAATATTACAACTCTGGGCATCTAGGGGTTACATTAGATTAGATTAGTTATATTAAAACACAGTGGTCTACACGCTGCTTTTTCCACATATATTATGGACCACTAAAGATAAACGTTTGTATAAAATGTGAGTCCAAACAAGTTGAAGCCTTGTCACGAATACGCAGGGTTTGACACCAGTTGCTCTAAATTAAGAATCATTATCAGGACGCAACCAAACATCATTAGTGAAGAAAAACCTCATTTGACATTTGAAACAGAGCTACCTTTCCCAATTAGAGGAGAACAATAAGTGGTTAGCAATCCTGGTTCACGGCAAGGTCCAGGGTCCTGGCCCTGGCTGGTCAGCGACAGCTTTGGGGTGAGAGTTGGGGACGAAGAAAAGTTAATGCATCTTTAATTATAAAAAGAGCCGACACTGAAGGCTCAAAAAGTAACACCTCTATCAAACAGGAAAAGCACATCCAATCACTGTTTAAGACAAAGTGGTTAGGGCTGAAAATGTGGTGCAGATTTTTAATTTCTGACATTTTACATAATTAAATATTCATGCCACTGAATTGATGAATACGTGCCACATTACCATTACTGAGTGTATTAATACCAGGACACATGGCGCTAACACTGCTGCGGGGCCAGGGACCTGTGCAGTAAAGCTGACATATTACCAGTCGTGCTTTCCATTCAAATGAGCCCAGCACCAAATCTCTGGTGAGACAGACAGAAATCTGGGCCCCGCTCCTTTGATGCCGTCCAGCTGTCCATCACTCCAGGCCCGAGGCATTTGCAGAACCACACACGGTCTCTCTGCTTGCCATTCACAGACGGTTATGCAGTGGCATTTCGGCAAAGGTTAACTCATTCCCCCTTCAAATCAGATATTTGTAATTAGATCCCCACGTCTAACGGGGACATAGAGACTTCAAGAGCCATTTGTAAAAGTGAAGTGGACATAGTGGAGTGTTTTTGAGGGTCTGAGCATGTAATGGGTATCTGTGAGGACTAGGACTGTCTAAAAATGTACACACTTTAGAAGTTATTAGAAGTTGTGTAACACTGAACACATGATCTGATGATATAATATGATATAATTCAATTTACCTTTGGGAACAATAGATTCTTTTTATTGAATTGGGAAAGCTCTTTGTATTGCTCTTGTCAGAAATGGTAAATGTTTGTAAAAAAAAAAATTGTTTAATAGTACCAACAAAATTAAAAAAGAAACAGAAATTTCCAATAAGTCATGTCATATTTTGGTGAAGTGGAAATTTGTGATATATGCACTGGGGTTTCATATAATTTAATTTACCTTTGGGAACAATAGATTCTTTTTGTTGAATTGGGAAATATTACTTCCTTTAGTTTTGGAATTTCAGTCTGATTCGCAAAATACATTGTTATGAAATGAAAAATAAAAGTGCCCATTAAGCTGGCATGTGATTTAATATTACAGTTATAAAAGATTTTCTTCTGTTTGTGTAGCTCTCGTCAGAAATAGTAAATGTTTATGAGTTTCTATTGATGGATTGTGAAAAACTGTTTAATAGCACCAAAAGTGTTATTTTTTTAATAAGTGATATATGTGCTGGGGTTTTATGATATTAGAAACATCTGCAAAATCTTCTTTTCTTTCTTCATCTTTCTTGAAATAAGGTGATGCCAATATAATTTTGAGTTATGTGATTTTATGTTTCTCAGTATAGCATATATCTAGATCCAGTTTACAGTGCCTTCAAACTGTGCAGAATGTTTCTTTCTTTTAATTGTTTCACCTAATATTATAACAATTTGTAAAAAAAAAAAAAAAGGACCTTTGGCTCACATTGGCTTTATTATCAAGTATTTTAATAGATGACAATGTTTAACATGTCACAGCATGCTTTAGTGCAACCAGGAACTCAGAGCTACATGAAGTTTACGGTAAGCTCTAAACTTCCGTTTCATACTCTGTATTTTAGTTGGAAAATTAGTTCACTTTTAATAAAATAAAAGCGAACAGATTGTGTGCTGTGATTGAGTGGGTAGAGAGCATTAGTGAGTGGATTCATATTCAGCTGTTCTATTAAGTGTTTAGGCTACATCAGCTAAAGGCTATAAGCTACAAGTCACTGATTATTTAAGACTGTTATTCATTGTTTAATTTCCTCATCAAAGACTGTTAAAGATGTTAGGTGTGTATCTGTTTCAAAGGGTCTATTGTGAATACACACACAGTAACTACGTTAGCATGCAGCACGTATAATGTTCTGCAAAGAAGTGCAATTTAAAACACAGCATGTGAACTGAATTTGAAAAGACGTATAGAAAACACAATCTTTTTCACTTCTTCTGTTCACACTAGCACCGCAAACTTTTTCATTTAACCACAGTGTTCTGATTAGTTCTTCTGACATCAATATTTTGGTACCACAACCCTGATATGCAAATTAGCTTCATGCAAACACGTTCCTGAAATCTGCATCCTCTAAATCCTGGCGTTATGAATATTCAGTTAGTATCGCGTATGGTAATGTCTGTTGTGCCTGTTTTGAAGAGCAGGTACAGATGGAGGAGCACCAAAACATCGATGGTCCTTCACCCGAGGCAATCTCCACTACAACCCACCATCTGTGAGCAGGCTCCCACCAACTGTTGGAGCAATCAACTCTGCTCTTCCCTCTCAAGCCTTCATTATCTCATTACGTCGACAGAGAAAACATCACTTACTATTCTAAGAGTCGATGTTGGAATCAGCACTACCACCTCCGACTGTACACAATATGGAAACAACCGATAATCAGTGTCATCATGGGAGAGGGACTGAAAGTGTTGTACCTCAGTGTGCAAATGTTAAACACACTTCTATCCGTGGGATGTAGTGCATGTGCTCAGTTAAACCATTGACCTCTGACCATGATCCACGTCAAGCTGCTCGTTGTAATATGAGCAGGATATGCAGGAATTTATTGCTGGCTTCAGCGTTCCCTGTTTGACGTCAGAAAATGCAGAGGCGTGCCCAAACAAGTGGTAAACACAGTGTTGGGAAACCACCGGCAGTTCAAAAAAAAAAAAAAAAAAAGCCAATCCTAATTACTAGTCCTTTTCACAGTCGTTAGTTAAAGGAAATATTGTATAAGAATAAGATGGAGACCGTTGAGTTCAGTGTTTGAAAGCCTAAAGCCACTGGATACTTTGGCTTTCTAACCTCTCACCTGCTTCTTTTGTATTTAATAAACAGTCAGTGCAAGATTTACGAGCAGGTGTTGGTCATTAATGTTTGAACTTGAATTAAGTCTTCAACACAATGAAACCACATTCACCCGTACGAGGAGACCAATCTTTACCATTCAGCCGGAACAATGCCATGTTCTAGGTGTGATATTATAGACCGACTACAGTGTTTGTAGCAGACAAAACGCTGCATGTTGGACACAAAAAAACAAAGACAAAACATACTCCAGCAGGAGATCGGTTAATTTTTAGTTGCAACCACAGTGTGTAGCAAACGTGGAAGTCAACAGTCCACCATTAACTGTCAGTTCACATCCAATCTCATAATATGGATGTCCCGATGAAGGTGGAAAATTCTCTCAAACATATTAAAGACAGGCTTCACACTGCGCTGCTGGAGAAGTGTACTGATGTTTATTTTTGAACACATGTCCCTGCAGGGCTACGGTAGATATTCACATGCTCTACAACAAGGAGGAGGCATACGTTACCAAAAAGGACCACAAACTACACACGCCACCCTTTTAAATGACCCCATACGTTACTGTAAAACACTAATTTCAGTGTGATGAAACACAAACTCATGAGGCACTAATAATTACAGACTATTGTGTCGCATCTGGCTGTAAACACATGTATATTAATCAGAAATTTGCCATTGAGATGTGGGATTGGGTAACTTCTTGTCTGTCAGCCATTACAGGGGTAAACATAGGCTACCAAAACTGCTGTTCCTGTGCACACAAAATTTGAGAGGCTAAACCAGCTGTTAGTCCCGTTTTAGGACTTATCCATTCATTCTGCACCATTGAACAGAGTGCTCTACGACATGTGCAAATGTGGAGGCTTACGTGCACAGTGGTAACAAAAGGAGGCCGAGTATACTTAAGGTACATTGATTTCTGGTTTGGGACTTTATGGTTACAGATTGTACTATAATGCATTTCAATTGTGTATAACAGTGATACTATTTTTGCTTAGCATCATTACAAATGCTTATTTCAAACATCAGCCAATATGTAATTCCCCAAATTACCATATAGTAGCATAAGCAATCAATAACTACTGAACTTAACACAGCCACAATATTGGTTCATTTGCTATATTACACAGAATTGCTGCCAAAAAACCTATTAAACTGATGCAGCATTGTAAATAAAAAAAACATGGGCTAAAAGTTCAGCAATGAGGAGTCTGATTAAGTCAAACAGGGAACCATTATTTCAAGTTATGGTTTCTAAATATGGATCTGCAACATACTGAATCATAAAAACTGAGGTAAAGATAAGTTTCCTCTTAGTTTTTTCATTCTGCATTAGTTTCTCTCAAACCAATTCGCGTTGCTGTTCCATTACGATGTTAGATAATGTTAAATACAAAAACAGAGTTTGAAGCGATACCTATTTTAAACAACCCCATTTACAGTCACGACAAAAACAAATGGGTCTGAGATATTATTTGTTTAAAACTCTTGAGTCTTGCTCCTGATGACATTATAATACAATATTTATACTTGCACTAACTTTTAATTAGCGCTAACAAATATCCCTTGTGGTAGTAGTTTCATTACTTCAGTGTGATCAATTCACATTAATTAGCTTCCATTTTGTCTTGTGCTTCCACCCTTTTCAGCTGTGTCTAAAAACACAACCTGTGGGCTTATATAACATGCTTTTTAACAGTTTTACACAATCCACCTGTGTCTATTTGTGGAAGCCTGTTGCCTGTAGCCCACTTGTGCTCTCTGTAAATCTGTACATTATCGAACTAACGCCCGTTCCTCACCACCGAGTCAGCTCTGTAGCGCCAGCCTCCAAAAATAGACTTTTCCTGCATTGCACCATTGTTGTGTCACTGGTGCAGCCAACCCCGGCGCTCGGCTGGCTCCCCCCCGCGCCGGGCTGACTAATGACGGTCTGGATGAAGTCCGGGCCCGTCCTGGTGTGATTAGTGCTGCCTCTGAGGGATCACATGACCCACGGATGACCCACGCTAATTACTCCCGTCTGACGAGCCAAAGGCATGTCTGCTGTCGATGAAGAAAAAAAAAAAACAAAGCTCTTCTTTTTAAGCTGTTGTGATGTTTTAACATCTGCGAAAAATGTTTTTGTTGTAAGTTTTTACTTTTGTCCTGTTTCTATGCCACTATTACACCAACTCAAATTTTTAGTTTTAGTCACTTTATAGTTTTACTCCTAGTTTCAATTAATTCCTGTTTGCATGTTTTAATTCCATACACTGTTTTGTTTTAGTCATTTTAATTTTTTTTGCCTATAATGTTATTTACTCATTATAAATGTTGTTTACCCTTTATCGTCATCTTATTCCCCATTTGTCAACTTTTTGCTGTTGTGCTCCACCTTAGTACAGTTTATCTATTTCCAATTAGTGTTTTGTTCCCTTTTATCATTGGTCTGTCCATTGATGGTGTCATTCTGTTGCACTTTCAGTATAATTTTTCAGCATTATTTTGTTCCTATTTAGTTTTTTCTCTTCCCCTTTAATGTTTTGTTCATTTTTAGGTTTCTTTTGTTGCTTCTTTCCCTCTCTTTTTTTTTTTTTTCCCACTATTAGCATTATTTTGTTCTCCTTTGTCATTTCCCCTGTTAATGTTGTTAACGTTTTGTTTTTCATTACCATTGTTCTGTTCCCAGTTAGCCTCAGCTTTTTCCCATTTAGTGCATTTTTTTTGTCTCTTTAGCAATGGTTTGTTCCTTTAAGCATTGTTCAATTGCCTTGAACCATATAAACCCATTTTAAAAGCAGCCATTTTTCATCAAATGCACATGGAATGCTACACCGAAATGCTACAATATATTTTAAATAAACTACAAATTTTAAAGTAAAGTCCACAGCGAACCATCTTTAGGCCTCGACAGTTTGGAAAACACCAATCTTCCATTTTTCAATATATTTTCATAGACACCTTAATACCTTCAATTATAATTACTGCTAATTGGTGCCAAAGCTCAACAATTGTCGTAATTGCCGTAATCTTTGCTGTTTGTTTCCTGTTGCTTTTCTAAACCCCTTCGGACCTCAGAGCCGGGGACGTCATGGGACTGGGAGCTTTGTGGGAGACTGCTGCTGCATTAAACTAATAAAGTCATTACAGGTTTGGAGCAGACATGAAAGTACTGAGAAATGATAGGACTGGTAACTGCATCAGCGAGCATCGACGGGAACACACACCCAGCCGCCGCAAAACAACATTTAAATCAGATCAATAGGTCATAGTTACATTTTGTTTGTCAAGTCTTGTACATGTAAGTTCAATGTTTTCATGATTAAAAAGTATATACGGGTTGTATTATTACATTATAATCATAGTGTTGTAAATATAAGCTAGCGTTATGGGACTAAGCTCTTAAAAATACCAACATTTATTTAGACATAATGAGTTATTGGCTTTAAGTAAGTGTCCTTTTTACATTTGGCACAATAAAAATAATTTAAAACTCAATGAAACGATATGAAATATGTATTACAAGTCTACATTGGGACTAATGCTGAGTGAAGCTGATACGAGAGAGCAAAGCAAAACCAAATCTTCTCATTTGAGCTTCAGAAAAAGACTCGCACAAAAATGCCAAGTGGGTGTTCACTATAATTAGTTCTGAGCCTTTATGTAAACTTAGCCTCCATTTTGAAAACCACAAGGCAATGAACATGTCTTCAGTAGTTTAGTACTTAGGGATTTTCAACACATTTAGAGGAGCCACAGTGAATGAAATGCAGTTTAAAAAACAAAATCTGGCACGTTATGGCTTTTTCAACGCATTAAACTAGATATTTTCAACTTTGTATCAAGCAGAAGCACAGAGAACGATACACCAAGGTCTAACAAACCAAAGGTGAGGTAAAAAATGGTTGTTTCTCCCAGGTCTCTTTCAGAGCTGCACAGTATTACGTGGCTCTAGACCACAATATGTAAAAACAAACCATTATTGCAGTTTAAAACAAAAAGATCTCAACAATGACATGTTAAAGTGTATTTTAGTAATGGCCCACTCTCACATTAAAGGTGCAATGTGTTAGAACAGCATCTAGTGGTGAAGTTGTAGATTGCAATTTCACACCTCTCCTTCGTGCAGCCTGTGAGCTTCTACGGTAGCCCTGCAGGGACACAGTGCTGACTATGAACAAATCCAGAGGAAAAATGTCAGATGATGTTTTTTTTTTCTATATAAGATTTGGAAACAAAATCCATTTAGCTCATGATGCAAAAATGTGTGCTCAAAAAAAGAAATATGAATCTACTTTTCATTCAGCAGGGGTCAGTTTGTCCACTCTGGGCATCTGTAGAAACAGGAAGTAATGTCTCCTATTGAGTTTTCCAAGACAAATTTAAAAAAAGGGTTATTATAATAATAGACTAAATACAAATGTTTGACTGTTGTGTTCCATTTTTTTTTTCCATATACAGCATTTTAAACTTAGTACCTTAAGATAATATTTTATATTTCTACAATTAGGTTTTTGAGAAATAAACAAAATGGACGCCAGTGTTTTATACATTTGGGGTTTAAAAGATACCAGCATTGTATATAACTGTAATATTTAAGTCTGAACATTAATAGTGGGGATTATATGGAATACTATAATATAATCATAAGTTGGCCTAAATTTCATACAGCCTAAAGAGTGATGAAGACTCTTTCTGGCTGCCATGACTCCTCTCATGGCATTTAAAAGTCGATCTTTCACTGGGCTTTATCTACACCTCTCCATCTCCAAATTAAAGCTGTCGGCCCAGAGGAAGCACAGACAGCAGGGATCTTCCAGCTAAAAGCAGCACTGAAGCTTTTTGGCTAAAAAGAGCCCACAAAGATGAAACACTTGGACTAAATATTTCATAAGACAGAGTTGTTAACATGTGATGGAACGGAAAGGAAATGGAGTCAGAAGTTATGCTGAGGATTTTGTGGGGCGTTGATGTAAAAGATAATCCGTGTTGGACTTGTTCCATTGTGCCAAACTCAATTGAAGCCATTACATCGAACAAGACGCCAGTTTATGCGCTCTGCTTTTTGAAACGAGATTAGGATCGCTGATGAACACAAATCCCAGAAGAATTAAGTCTGATTAACGCTTTAACTCTGACTTCAAATGCACACGAAGCCCGGAGGAGATAGGGATCGTTAGCGCTCACTTGAATGTGTCCATTTCACTTTTGCATAAATGTGGTTCGAAGCAAAGAAATGATTGATGTTCTCTACGTTTCTCTCTCTGCACAAGTCTGTTCATATCGCTTTCTTTGGTCTAGTGAAGGAAAAAGCCATGGCTATGATATTAAAGACTAAAAAAAAAATCAAACAAGCCTTTACTTAAACTCCAATTAAACATCTGTTAAAGCGTCCACATAAATAACACGTCAGAGCTAAGCAGACATTTTTAATTCCCATTTTGAAACCACACTGTTCTATTCAAGAGTCTTAAATCTTCCTCTCAGTTGGAAGTTATCACCACTACAGTTTCTGATCCGTTTCCAGCAGGGATACTAGGAAAAAAAAAGGGAACATTTGAAGATTCGTGTTGCACCTGTGGGTGTACGGAGCAATGTGACAATGACAGCATAACAAGTCGATCAAAGTGTGAGGTTCTCCATTTTCTCTGAAGCTGCTGCCGTGGAGAGGGACACAAAAAGCTCTACCTGGAATACTTCACAAGTCTCTGCTGGACTGTTACAAACTTGAGTCTTGAAGTGGGCATGAGTTACAGATCATTTACAACACTGGCTCAAATGCTTGGGTTACACAAATCTAGATCAACAAATACTAGTATGAACTTTTCTCAAGGACACCACACTGTACAATAAATGAGAGAAAATCGCTGCATCTACTTTTTCATGAGTCGATTTATGTCGCCCACACTGTTACACAACCCCAACACAACACAGTTAAAGTACAGTCTGCTACATTTCGGGTTTTTGTTTTAGCTTTAGAACTTAAAAACAGCAGAGTGCGGTTATGTAAAAATACAGCAAAGTGAAGCATTTTATTATGAAAAGGTACAAACATAACCCCAGCTTGAATTGTATTTTAGTGCATTGTTTCATTATGACAGTGTTGTGTAAGAGACACACCATCATCCTTTAAAAGAACCACCGTATGAAACTAAAAACTATTTTGACCTGATGTACAAAACTTTCAATGTTGTTACAGCCATATTTTGTGCCAATTTATTTCCTTTAACCTTTTATATATGAGCTAGAGCAGAAATGGTGCATTAAAATGGATTGGAAAAATGCCCAAATTATCCAGAAAATCAAAATACAAAGTTTGACAAGATAATTTCAATATCACACAGGGTTTTATAAGCATCTGTGTGCATGTCTATAGTTTGGTATTTTAACTTTTCAAAGAAGATTTTTTTTTTTTTAAATCACCTTTCAGTGAATTTAACTTTTATAAATTTTATATTTCACTTTTGAAGAAGCTGATACCTCCTTGTGCCAGTTTTTTATGCTTTTCTTTAGGTTGAACCAAAGTTTCAGGAAACAAAAAGAATTTTGTTTGGCAGTAGCAATAAATGTTTGTGTTATTATATACAAATGAATGTTGTTACTCTTTTTATTCTATTTTTGAGTTCTTCAATTTAAGGGTTAATGTTTCTTAATAATCAGCCTTATGTGCTTCAGTGGTGCTTTTGTAGTAAATTGTTTTTTATGAGGGATTAAAGGAAAAAAAACAGGAAAAAAAACAGAAAAACAGAGCTCAGCTTTCAATAGAAGTAGCTGGATTCTTGCCAGATTCTCACATAAATCTATCTTGTTTTTATCAAAGCAATGTGATTTCTGAAGAACTGCGGATGATTCGGACAAATGGAGTTCAGTACTGGCAGTTTGATGTTGAAAAAATAGTTAGGTTCTTATTTTTTTTACACACAAGCAGTTTCTCAGATTTAATAAAATACCCTTGTAACAGTCATTATTGATCTGTAAACTGTATCTTCAAGTCCAATTGAACAATGTCTGGCTCTGGGGCTCTAGATCTGACCCACGGGCCGCCATTTTGGAATAGCTGATAGACTAGATAATGTCTTATCTTGATGATGTTGTACTGCACCGGGGCCAAATGGTCACTTTATAAGGGATAAGTGGCCTTTTTCTTTCGATTGTCCGCCCAGAAGCAAGGCCGTTAAGTGCTTTTTACTAGAATGTCTTCGCACCGCTATAAAATAATTGCGTTCTTAGATCTAATCCAATTAAAGGGTAGGTTTTGACTTTGGTAATTCATTTTATAGACAGGCCATTACACAAATACAAAGCTCACTATTTTTAACTGTATATGATATAAACTATATTAGAGATTTAACCTTCTGCCTTTTTTACCAACTCTATCTCCGTCTAGTTTCTGTGTTGCAGTGATAATGCGTCCCTGAAGCTCGACTAACTTCCCTCATCAGTAACTGGGCGGGAAGGGAATACACTTCAAAGACTGCCGTTTTTTTCCCACCAACTGGGACTCCAGCTGTCACATCACACGGAGCTACACTGCAGAGAACAAGTGGGTAGCTTTGGAGGGACGCACTTTTACTACTGATGGAAGCTGAAAAGAAAAATGACAAAAAGCAGATTGGTTTGGAGAAATAGAAAAACCCTCTAAATCCCAGTCAAGCAGCGAAAGAGAGCTGTGAAAATGAATATGCTGTGCTCATACGTACGAAAACAACGGCGAATGTGAGAATAAGGGTAATAGTGTGAGAACAGCCAGTTACATAACGCCGAGCAGCAGCATGGGAGCCACCAGAGGGGAGCTCCGGGGCTTGTGCGAGTCGCAGAATGACGCATTGGTCCGACACACACACCACCCTCACTGCAGTAACCGCACACACACACACACACATCCAACGAGAGCCACTCCTACGCATTTATCATCATTTAGCTCATGGCAGCACAAGTGATGCCATTAAAGAGCAACATGTGCAAATGCTTTAATCAATAAAAGGCTTAAAGAGAATGAGCCCCAGAGGTTTGAAAATGGGGAAATATTGAGGCTTGAAATTGAGGCTAGAAAAGATCAAAATGAGGCTGAACAGGAGAAGATTGACACTGAAAATGGTGGTAATAGGGAGCAGATTGACAATAAATGGAATAAAAACAAGAAATACGAGCAGAATTAGGCAACAAAAGGCACGGAAAGGACCACAAAAGGACTAATATGAAGCCAATCGGAAAATTTGTTTGGCAGACTTCTGGGTCATTACATAAGTCATTTTTAGTGCTGTTTTTTTTGGGCAACAAACTAAATATTTGGTGGTTCCATAGGGGTATATATTTTCACTCTGCAGGAGGTGTGCGATTGTGCTAGTCCACATGTTTGCCAAATACAAATGTTCGAGGCTGAAGAGTGATCAAATGATTACAGTGTGAGCCAAATCAGCAGTACGTGCAAGTTACAACAGTTTTATCTTCAATGGCAGGGCCCTAACATTAAGGCCAACATCAAATATTATAAAAAGCCTTCATTAAGTTTTGATGAGACATGTTTACATGTTGAGCAACATTTGGCCAGTGTCCTCGAGCGAGTACAAGGTGGGAAAATGGATATTGGAATGAGAGGTCATGTGATTAATCCAAGATGGTTCACTAACTCCAGGTCACTAATGATTTCAATGACCTTTTCCAGGAGTAACCATTCTATAAATATAAAACCAGGGCATGACGAGACTAGAGCTGGAATAAAGACTGCCCTGACTGCAAATGGCCAACATGAAGTGAAGGAAACGGTATATTTACTTGGATATGGGCTAAATGTGAAAATGGAAAAACACTCCAGATTCAAGTGGCTCCTGCTTCATTAAAAATACTGCATAGAAATATTTGGTATTTTAACAGAAACTAGAGGCAGGCAGGACTTGGACAACAGACATAATGTTTATAAGGTGTGTCAAAAGAATATTAGATGTTTTGGAAACACAGAAAACATGAGACACCTATTCAACAGCCACTATCAAGTCTTTATGATTTGCTTGAAAATGCTTTGCTATAATGAACTGTAGTGTTGTCTAACCAAAAGATAAGAAGAGAGGGAGATAAAGTCATTGCTTAAAGTGTGTTTTTTGTAGTATACACCCAAAATATCGACCCAGTATGCAGCAGAACTCTGAATTACAATTCACTGTGGTGTCTACAGAGCCTCGGGAAGATGTTCTAAATGGTCCTGTGGCAAAAGGAACTGAGCAACAACAACAAAAGGAGTCGGACTGAGAGCGATTACGATCTATCACAGCATCTCATGACTCCATCTTGTGTTTTTTGTGATTTGCGTTAAATGTTTTGTATGGTATAGTGTATTGTAGTGTGGTATGGCATAAATATGTCTCAGATATTTTATATTTCATTCTAAAAGTAGTTACACATGGATAGAAACTATAGAAATGATGTTCTGATGCGTTGACTGAACTATTCCAATAAGCTCTTGACTTGAAGTAGAGGCTTGAGCAAATAATGCACTACAATGCACAAAAATACCTGTTTTAAACTACGTAATTATCACTGTAAGAACAATGGATTTTGGAAGCACTTAATACAAGTGATATTGTTCTTTTTTCACACATTTAGTACAAATGCTGTACTGTTCCAACAAGTGCTTTTCTTTTCCTAAAAATATTGTGTATTGTCATGGTATAATAATAATAATAATCATATTCTCACAGCTAATCCGATTAAGTTGCATTAAAAGCACAATAACTGCCAAATGTTTTGACACTCTCAGCAGTCGTACAAACAGCTACACCATGTCTGTAGTAATTATTCCGCCTTGGTAACTAATTTTATTCAGAGGCAGCCATTCATTCAGGCACGTAAATTCACAGCCAGCAAAAAAAACGAGAGCAGGAATCGACTGATGAGCAGCATTCCTCGTGTGGGCTCCTAGGAGAAGCCTGTGCTCTGAACAGCGGAAATCAATATCCTGCAAGTTAATGAGATGGACCCCTAACCTCAGCATCTGATGAGATAAACAGATTAGCAGCAAAACACAACACCGCCATTAGAAGAACAGCACATAAACAAACGCACAGTCTTGGAGTCGGTGCCAACAATCTCCCAGTTAGTGATTAGCTCATAATCCATTACCTGCACTGGAACTACCTACCTGTGTTTAATAACCACTTCTCCACACTCAAACGTAATCACTGTTGATTTTGTGTCTGGTTAAATAGCAGCTCTTGTATTACTTACCTAGAAAGAGAAAAGAAAAGAAAAGATGGATGGGGAAAAAAAGGGAGGGGGATGATGGGAGAGAGAGAGAGACATACAAGTTATTAACACAATTTATTGACTGCAGTGAGATGTAATTTGAGTTTAAATAAGCAGCAGGGGCAGGAATCCAGGAGGCTTTTTTAAACACGCAGTACCGCACTGGAGAATGGAAAAATCCTGCAGATACAAGCTTATTGATCGTAAGTCACGAGTTCTCTAAGTGGTAAGGGTCTGTATGGTGTGGTCAGTTACATACACAATGTCATACTGCATAAGGGTCTGACTAAAGGAAATCCTGAATGAAAATGCACCAACCCATAACCCTGTATTTTCATAATGAGTCAAATTTAAAAGTCACACAAATAAGGATAAACAAGCAATAAGGAAGGCAGACAGATGGAAGATTACTCAATTATACCCCGCTCTCGGCCAAAAGGAACACATTACGCCAAATTACTCCTAAACACCCACATTTTCATTATTCTTCTAGCTGGAAGCACCTCATGAAAACAAAGACTAATAGAATGCCTTCACACCTTCACATAAAAAACACCCCGTCTCTAATTTTGTCTAATAAAACCCAAGCAGCAACCTGCAGAACTCTGAATTACAATTACCATCGGAGGTTAATTGTCTCACTATGGCAAAGATATTCTAATGTGCAAAAGAGGAGAAGAAAAAATATCTTTTATTTATTTTTTTTATTTCTTCTGAGAAAGGCTAAGCATATTACTGTATATCAAGAGTTATTTGTATTTAAGAGGCTTACAAAGCAATTCAGTGTCATTTTCTCATGTAAGGCATTTAAATTCAAATTATACGTTTACTTTCAATGGCATCTATCAACGCACAGCCTAACAAACCCAACAACTGCCCAAAACTATTTTCAATGAATCATTATTACTACTATAACATTGTAACATCTGCCAGAAAATTTGTAGTTTTTAGATTTAATATTTGAAAAAATATTCAACAAATGTAACGGAGGTAGCAAAATGTAAAGATGGAACTTTACATAACCATTTTATTTATGTTTTATTAATCATTATATTTGCAGTAGGAAACTTCTAATGCCTTTATATTTACTACATTTGTGAAATGATTTGATCAAAAGCACCATATTTTTACTTTTAACACCATTACTGATTCTAGTGACAAGTGAAATAGACAAGTGAAATATTAACAGCTCTTCCATAACACTCCTGGCACTCTTCTCAGCAGTTATTTCAGAAATCTCTTCGTATTGTCTTGTTTGAAGAGTAAATACATTTTCTAATGGAAGAAGCTTGTGCATTTGTCTTGTCATCCATCCACAAAGTGTCACAAGTGGCATTTATAGAAGGCAGAGTTGTGACGGTAGTAGCTTCAGGCTCTAACAGCCGCGTGTCACATACAGTAACCCGTCTAAAACCTTTTAACTGCAAAGTGAACTCTGTGTGTGCAGTTGCATTATGAATTCATGTGACTGAGGGAGAATATTATGTTCTTTTTAGCCCGCCGTGCCCATATGTCACTGGGTAAAAGCTTCATGACTCACGATGAGGCCTTTGCTCAGCTGTGTGAGATCATGCTATACTTCTGCTTACATTCGATGAAAATATTGGACCATTCTTCTCCAGTGACAGGCTAATGGACACGTTTCCTCGTTTAGCCGTGTTTCTTTGGTGACTAGATTCTCAGAGTGCGATTTATGGAGTTAAAGAATCCTCACCTTCGAAGCGTCTGGTCCGAGAGTAAAAGACGGCAGCTTGTGAAGGAGAACAGCTGCGTTAAACAGGTGTGTGCTACTCATTATGGACTAAGATAATGACAACATTTAATCACAGGCCTCAGAGTATTGTGATGGAGCGCTTCACAGCTCATGTGTTGATTTACATGTGTTTGCATGTTTACACGTTTGACCCTCCCTGATAGTGTTTACTGCAAGGGATTTTTATATAAGCTTATATCTATGATCAGTTCTGCATTATGTAAATGTGCTGTAATATGTAATATTATAATATATGTAATAATAATACCACATGTTTTCTTTATGTGCTACTCTAGCACTTCCTCCCACCCCTTTTCTTAATATGCTAATACCATTGTAATTATGTTAATGTATTGACTTTACCGGGAAACATGGTGCCACTTTGTGGGTAATCTCCAAAAATCTATTTAATTCACTTGGAACCAGTTTCTAGTATTTGGTTGCTAGTTTTTGAGTTATAGGGAAGAAATCCCATTTAAATCATAATATTTTAGAAACAAAAAAATGCAAGATTTAGATCATAATATTTAGATAGATTTGTGACAGTGGAATTCAAAAGGTGATATAGTTTAAATAAAGTTATAAGTAATCTGGGAGATAGCTTCCTGAATCCCATCTTCTATGGACTTTGTCTAATATGAACCTGTTTGCATAGTGTGTTTATTTTTATGTTTTTTCCTCCTGTTCTGGACACATCTATTGCACGGCCTGTCTGTCCTGGGAGTGGATCCCAGGAGTTTTTCCTCACACTAATGAGGGTCAAAGGACAGAGGATGTTGTCTGGTGCAGTCTGTAAAACCCTCTGAGGCAGCTGTGTGCTATACAAAAATAAATGTCTTGTCTGGTCAGTCAATTACTGGACAATGTAGAATGTCTTGCAAAGTTAGCTACAGTTCGGATTACAAGCTACTTCTACAACTAATACTATTTTTGGAATAAAAAAATAACTCGTAGTCAAGACGGCACCAAACAAGACAGAGTCAAGGGATAGATAGAATCAAGGGACAGAGAGAGTCTAAGAGAAGAGATACCAAGAACCCATTGTCAAAATTAAAAGTACTATTACATTGCTTCCACAAAGGACGCCTGGAGTGTATCAAGGCCATTTGAGAATATAAGTGTTTGTCAAGTTCAAATTATGAAGTGGTTCTGGACAGTTTTAAAACTTAAGACTAGTTTGTAAATAGAAATATTGTCTGTGGCTCTAAGCATGATCAATCTTTAAAACCTGGAAAAGGTAAGTGGAGGATTACTGTTTCTGAGCAATGAAACCTCTTTTACTTCTTTATTCTCCTCTTTTATTGCTGTGAACGTACACCACTCACTGCAGTGGGATTTTCTGTAGCATAGCACCATTATCTGAGCATGTTTGTAATTTCTCATTAGTCTAGACCTAATTGTGCAAATGAGTTTTGGCTTAATGGGAGAAAATTGGACATAAAAATAAGCTGTGTACAAAACCTCTTCTCCCTGGCAACACATTTTTCAACACTATTCCTCAATGAACCCACGTGTGACGTCAACAGGCCTTAAACACATCTGAATTCACTACAAACCCCTTTGTCTTGAAGCCTCTCATCGTGTCTTTCCCTCAGAGCCGCATGGGAAGGAAAAACACGAGAATAACATGTAGAGGGAGGTGTGGAAGACAGGAAGAAACAGGAAGGCAAGTCTCCAGCTTCACCTCAAAGCAGAATTCACTTAAGAACTTTCCTTTGACAACAAACAGAGGAGCATACCCGAGCTAATCGTTACTGCTTATTCACCATGACTCTGTCTACAATTGGGAAAGCTCCTGTTGGTGTTTTCCCAGGACTTAGCACTGCCCCCGCCCTCTGCTTACACACCCCAGAGTTATACAAATAGGAGCACACACAAACACCATAATGCACTGAATAAAAGTCGAAAATCTGCCATTGTCCCGCCTTCTAAACAATCATTCATCATCAAACCATCCTTTATCTTCAACACAATGAGATGCAGAACTACAGTGGAAGCAAATGAAAGGCACGTGCTTATATGTCATTACATAACACCAGCCCATTCACAGACAGTGAGGGGCAAACAAACCTGTGGGTGGCTGCTGTGAATGGAGATACACGTGGAACAAATGTACTGAATCAGACTGACGTAAACTACAGGCGCTTAGAGACGGTTTTGTCAAGTTCAGAAAGACAAACACACATTTAGACCTTTTTAAAACAGCTT
>JAWCTZ010000445.1:0-41302 GCA_036850595.1 Rhyacichthys aspro | reverse complement strand
CTTATTTTCTATTTCTCAAAAGCAATCTCAAACCGTCTTGACATGTAATATATCACCAAGGATACAGTAATCTTTAAAAATTAAACTTACCCCTGAGCAGGACAGCAACAACAAGGAATATTAACTGTTGGGGTGAAAAAAAACAACATTAATATACATAATAATAATTGCATACATTTATACACTATTAAACACTTTTTCAAACTTTTTCAAAGTACTGGAATCAATATTAATTTGGCATAGTTCACCAAAAAAGAAAATTAAAGTCAGTACCCATTTCTTCATTTTGGCAGATTGAGATGAACCATTCAACCTGTAGAAATAGCGCTTACTTTAGTGTGTTGAAGTAAGGATTCTTTTTTTTGTTTATTTTTTTTTTAGAATAAAGCGCAAGTAATTCATTGATTTAGCTTTTGAATGTGCAACAGACTCACCAGAAGCTGTACAAGGGTTCTTCTTAGTGTCCAAAAAGAATATTCTACCTGAAATGTCAAAACTTGTCTTATATATTATTCAGCAAGATAATTATTAAAGGAGCCAAGTGAACACCCACATAAGAAGTAATTAAACAACAAAAGAAAGCTCTCAGAGGAATATTATAATAACAGACAGGTTTTCTAATTATTGTCCTGCTTTGGATATTGATTTCAAAATAAAGTGTTTAAATATGAGCACCTCCTTCACCACATGACGTGTTTAATATTTAGTCATCAAGAACACTCAAACAATTGTGCAACTATTAAAGGCTTTCCATAATTTCTCTTTTGATCTTATTTCACATCATCTCAAATGATCTGATGAAGATCCTTTAGTTGTGTTTTTGTCTAGGTTATTATTATAGGAGGAGAAGTAATGTGCTTGTAATAATAGTAAATAAATTAAAAAAAACTATTCTCAGCCCTGGTGCTCTAAGTCCCAGAAATGTCAAAATAGAGAGTCACTGAAAAAACCATTATTACATTATTACAGCCAACTGGTTCATAAGTGATTAAGAAGTTTATAGAAGTAGTTTAAGTTCAATTCAATTTCATTTGTAAAGCCCTGTGTCAACAATTGCCTCAAAGGGCTTCACAGAAATGAGACAAACAGGCTTTGCAAGAGCAACAGCCAACGTCTGTTGTGAATCTTCTTGTACACAATGGATAGAGTTACTTTATAAATTGCTTTAAACAATGAAGTTTATATCCCACACGCCCAGTAGGTCATTACTATGACGATGACACACATAAAAAAAAAGCACTTCAGTGTCTTACGGTGTCACCTTCTTGCATTATCCTGAGTAATGTGTCATTTGTCTCAACTGGTTTAACTGCATGCCACTTCAGCACAACTAAGGCTCAGCTAATACTGTATTATGGTCTTTTCAAATTACATTGTGTGTACTGTGGTGGATTAAGCGGCCTTAATGAAAATCTCTTTTATTTAAAAACCTTTGATGAGATTAATGACCATTTAAAAGTCCAAACCCAGGAGCCAAACCTAATGACAGTTTTAATTTCTAGGAAGGTCCTAGACTGAAGCCAAAATGCTTGCAGAGCATTAGTGTTGCTGTATTAAGAGACGGTTGTTGTGTGCCTCTGGGTTCAGTCCATGCTGCTCTGTGTCTGAGTCCAAGCACGAGATGTGTGTGTCTCCACTTCTGAGCAGTCCATAAGAAACTCATTTAAGAACCAAGTCTGAGGAGAACTTGCAGGTGATCTAATTTAAAATAGATTTACTTTTAACATCTTACTGTGTTTCCTAGACTGTCTTTGATGTAACACAACTCAGCTCAGTGTAAAGGTCTAACTCAAGCAGGACGTAGACCAGGGGTGTCAAACTCAAAGAGGTGAGGGGCCACCATAGTTAATAAGAATCCTGTCAGGGGCCGAAGATGGTGACATTTGGAAGCTTTTATTAAATTTTGAATGTGAGAGTTCATCTTCATTTTAGTCTTACAAAAGTTATCTTTTAACTTTAATTTCATCTGTTTATGGAAACTCTTTGTAGTTGGATTTCAACAGGTTTTAGTTGGATTTAAACAAGGTTATTTAGATTTGAATAGGTTTTAGTTGGACTTGAACAGGTTTTAGTCAGATCTGAACAGGCTTAAATTGGATTTGAACAGGTTTTAGTTGGACTTCAACAGGTTTTGGTTGAATTTGTAGCAAAAATCAAATTCATTTAAACCTAGAGCCAAAAATATAACTTTCCAAATGTATTGAAAGGCCACATAAAACACTGCAAAGGGCCGCATTTGGCCCCCGGGCCTTGAGTTTGACATGTGTGACGTAGACTGACAGAAGACGTTAGAAATGTCTTGTGTGGTCAGGCTCCGAGATGTGAGCAGTGGTTCAGGTGGTAGAGCAGGGCGTCCAATAACAAGAAGGTTGGTGTTTTCATTCCCGCTCCCTCCTGTTCATACTGTTGTTTTGTCCTTGGGCTTGACCCGTCACCCACCTTGCCTTTATGAATGTGTGTGACTGTGATTGTGTGGTGAGTGAGACCGTGAGTACCTGGTGGCAGCTCGCCTCTCCGTCTGCCCCAGGTGGAAGCATGATGTAAAGGGTGCCTGAAAAGCACTATATAAATGCATGCCATTTGCCATTTTACCATTTCAGTCCCGGAAGACTCTTTGACCAGTTTTGAACCAATTTAGCACTTTTCTTTTTTGCTCAGATTTTGGTAGTGACCACTGCAGAAAAGAAACAGCGCACAAAAGCTGTCATTTTGGCAGATTTCGAAGATTTTAAGCTGCTGGCCCAGTAATAGAGGCCCATGAGAAGTTTATTAACCATCAAATACAGGACCCAGAGACAGAACAGTCAACCCACAGTGTGGTAGTGTTGAACATTCAAGTCTGGTATGCTTCTGGAGTAATAAGACTAGTATATTGCCTCGTATTGTGTCTATGCAACACTGTGGTGTTTACTGATAGAGCCTAGACTTGGAGCTCCTGTCTAAGCTAAAAAAACAAGCAAAGACACTGCAGCGACAGGCTTGTTGCTGAAGGCAGGCCTGAGTGTGTCCCGACCAGAACAGGGCAGTAACTAACTCAACAGACCGGCCCTAATTAAGGTTATTAAGGTTAAGGACACAATAGCCTAAAGTTAAAGCAGTTAAAGTAGATCTAAAATCCCACGTGTCCAGCTCGACTTAGTCACACTTTGTTCCCATTACACTGGTTCTCACCTTCTCACTTAATCAGCAAAACTACACTGGCTTTTGATCGGCCTCGACACTGCTTTTCTTACCATTAGTTCTTCTCCCTTCATTTTATTGAGAAAAAGATTTAATTTCACGGAACAAGTTTGTTACTTCTTCTTGTGTGATTTATAGTCCAGTACTTATGTAGATTTAAAAGTGAGCACTTTGACTTTTACTCCACTACATGTTTGAGCAAATATCTGTACTTAATACTTCCAGATAATGGCTTTACAAGTCCAAGTAAATTTGTGTTTTTAGAATAGTTGTAGATGTGCAACAGCTTAAATTAAATGTTAAAGTTGTACATAAATGTGTACTTAAACCTACAGCCTTGGGTTGTACGAAGCGCAACTACCCTTTTCATTAATAAATCAATTCAATTTTATATTTATTAGTTGTTGAAGCTGACTCAATACTTTTATACTTTTAAGTACCGTATTTTCCGGACTATAAGCCGCTACTTTTTTCCCACGCTTTGAACCATGCGGCTTATACAGAGATGCGGCTTTTCTATGAATTTTTCTTCAGCCCTCAGGGAGGCGCTCTAGCAGGAAGTGCAAAAACGAGACAAACGAGGCAGCGGTAGACAGTACAAACAAGAAAGCACCAGTTTTTATTCTTAGCACATGCAACCCAAGACGCACAACAGCAAAATACGGTAATATTTTTACCCCCTCACCCCCTCATAATGGAAAACAAATGAAGTGACAGTGGTTTGGTGTTCAGTAGTTTCAATGCTCAGGAGGAAGATGAATAGTGACTTGTGGTTTCAGTGCACGGGAGAATGAAGCCACTTTAATAGTTGTGCAGTTGCGCTTTAACAGTGCGCAGGAAGAAAAATTCAGTTCAGGTATATGAATAAACACTTATGGTACAAAATCTATGTAAATATCTTATTTCTCAGCCTGGATATCGGCGGCTTATAGTCCGGTGCGGCTTATATGTGACAAAATATATATTTCTTTTAAATTTAAGTGGTTGCGGCTTATATTTAGGTGCGCTCTATAGTCCGGAAAATACGGTACATTTAAAAGCAAGTACTTTAATACAGTATAACAAAGAAATGTAATGTGATACTTACTTGAGCACATTTCTACCTCTTTATCTGTACTTTTACTTGAGTTTACTTTTATAAAACAACTGCTAAGCCTTAAAAGTCATAAAAACTTTCTCTCTGATGTTTTCTGTCTGAATACACTGACGTAACTTACGTTCATGGCGAGCCAGGACTTATCCCCACACTCCTCCGCAGAGATCCCAATACATTTGTAGTTGTTAATAGAAAGCCTCTCTCTTTACTCAGGGCTCAGAAAGAGAGGCTTAAAGACACTGAGTCTGGTTTTCTCAAATGGAGAATTGAGGAAAATCGATTTATTAAATGTAAAATATGTAAACCGATACAAGTACACCAGGCTGTAAGTCTCTAAGATGCTTAGCATTTAATATCTGTTCAAATGGTAATCTTATAAAAATCAGACCCAAATCATGGGACCTTTCAAAACTCACCAAGACAACATAACAAACAGTATAACTGATTATTAAAAATGATTACTTTGTCATCACAATTACAGTTGTGGGTATATTTAGTTGGTTATCATTACTGTAATTACACTGCCTTGTGGTTTCATTGACGTTTTGTGAATTCCAGGTTATGGTGCATTTAGACCGCAGTAAATGTTAAACATAAATACTGACCACAGATCAAAATCAATTCTAGTTTTACATGGGCGGTGTTTTTTTCTTTAAAAGCTGATCTAACCACTCACTAATCATTTTTTATGGGTCATTATAATGGAGTCTCACCCGTCTCTGCTGGTATTTGTCTCTTGGATCCAAATACAGTATGAGTTACACCAATTGATCTAGCCATTGAAATAAATAATAAAGACTGTAATACTGTGTGTGTGTGTGTGTGTGTGTGTGTGTGTGTGTGTGTATATATATATATATATATATATATATATATATATATATATATACACAGGACATTTCAACAAAATAAGTGCTTTTAAAGAATTAGGATGGCTGCTAAGACCAACATAAAAGGTTTAGAAGGCCCTATTACAAAGACTGCAAACATATGATAAAAATTAATGATAGCCTTCATGTAGTCTGTGTTTATTGTAGTTTTTTGTGTAAGTTTCACTTTGGACACTGGGAGGCAGTGACCAACTGGGGACTACATATTATTCGGGCAGCTGTGGCTCAGTAGGTAGAGCAGGGCGTCCAGTAACCTGTTCATACTGTTGTTGTGTCCATGGGCCAGACACTCCACCCACCACCCACCTGAATGAATGAATGTGGTGGTCAGAGAGGCCGTAGGCAGAATGGCTGCCCCAGGGCAGTTGTGGCTACAGTGGTAGTTTACCACCACCAGTGTGTGACTGTGGAGTGAATGAATAATGGACCCATTTGTGTAGCACTTGTGTCTTGAGACACTCAAATCTAATACTACACTATAAAAGTAATCCATTATTATTAATCAAGGAGTGAAAGAAATGCGCAGGTGAACCCGCCTCATCCTACACCCTCTCCACGTTTCGATACAACCAAAGAATGACACGCAAAGTGACTCATGACTGTTCCCTGATGATGAGCGGCTGATGAAGAGATGAGCTGGTGTAACTCACACCCAGGGCTGCTCTTTTGACTGAAACAATGACCTTCTCTGTCTTAACATTTAAACATGTCACATCACAAACAACTCTCAAATATCAAAACAAACACTTTTTATTATTGGAAGATATCACTGGGAGATTTTCTTGTGCTGTTATTGTGAGTTATGATATTGTACTCACTGTCAGCAGAGTCGGATTCAGGTTAATGTCCAATGATTAATTACTAAATTCAGCCTGGATTAGCCATGGCTCAACCAGACCTCAGAACTAGACCCTGGTGCTGAGCCAGAACCACTGCACACAAATGTCCCTAGAAAAAAAATTATTGAAAAAAATCTCCATTTGTAAAAGCTTCTGTCTTCAGTAGATACATTTGGAACTAGTCTCTGCCAACTTCATTATATTTATAAGCTTGCATTTTTCTCTCAAAAGTTTTCAGGACGCTTTCAGGAAGAGTTTTTTTTTTTTAAAGCAGCATTACATAACGTTTCAGGATATCCACTTGAAAAAATATACTTTTCGAACTGCTTCAAACCAAAAAGGACGTGGCCAAATAATGTGTATATTTGAAGCCCAGGGTCTGTGTTCAGCAGTATAATTTTTATTTTTTATTTGGTTGAACTCTCCTCTCAAATGTTCTTTTCAAATTGTCACCGAACCCTGTCATAAAAACTAAAGTTACTTAGTCATGGCTCAACAAACTTTAAATGGCTGTAGATGTGTTTAAGCAAAGTTTTTTTTTTAACTTACACATGTTTCCATATTAAAATCACAAATAAACATGAATGTTATAAATATCTATTGGGCTAGTAATCACTATAGCTCTTTTTGGTTTCAAAAGGAGGAAGAAAAGAGATAGAGTTTTTACATATTTATGTTAAACACACAACAGCACACAGCAACTTAAAGTGATAATCTGGGATTTATGTCGAGTTGTATGTAGTTAGTGAAGTGTAGCTGTAGTATATTTCTGTGTCTGTTCAGGCTCACAGAATCAGTGTACAGCTGTAAACATGTGGTCTTTAGTGTAAGGAAAAAGCAACAATAAACATCTTAAAAATATCTTAAACAGAAATATGTTTGGAAGTTTGTCACATGTGGCTTTTCAAAGTAAATCCTTTTCCCATGAATCCCTGTCAATCAGCTGAGAGCCACTGGGATTAATCTGAACAGTGTGTACCAGGTTTAACCCTGGGGCTTGACATTTGTTCAGGAATTTCAGAGAATTCCAACGAAGTAGGATGAGATTCATGAACACTCCTTGTTTAATTGCTTGTTGGTATTTCTGTGACCTTATGTGACCTTATGTGACCTTATGTGAGCACAAATGCCCTTTATTTGCACATTACATTTTAAAACAGACTCATTCTTAGTTCAATAAGCGGGGAATCAGCTGAAGCTTTTCTTCACAAAACCTTAACCAGACATTGCTCTGCCTAAACAGAACCAGAAACACATTTTATATGTTTGAATATCAACATGTCAAAAGTGTATTGTATTATGATGTATCTAACTGTAGTTGTGTACTCTTACAGAAACATAGCCAGAACGAATAAAGGCTTTTGTATCCTCCAGTGGCTTGGAGATATTTTTTGTCCGTCCATATATTTACATATATCTCACATTTTTATTTGTTTATTTGTTGCATAATAAAATTCCATATTTTTCTTACACTGATTACTTGCCTATTTGTATATATCCATCTTTACATTTACCTTATGATCTGTTAATAAACTATTTAGAATGATTTACCAAATGAGTTATTTTTAGATAATTCAAAATATATTTAGTGAATGCGAATGCAACCTAACACAGTGTAAATAGAAAAACAATAAATAATGTGTCACCAGTCACCAGTGGACTGTGTGGGATTTTCCTCTCCACAGACTGCCCCCTAGTGGCTCTGCAGGCTTCACACCAGAATTAGAAAAAATGAAATATAAAGGTTTTTTAAACTCACATCTAAAACATTACACTCATTGTTTTATTTCATTTAACTACAAGAACATTTACAGTGAGTGGTGTTGCCAGTTACGATTGGATATAGACTTTTCCAGCTCTATATTTTCAAATAGAAGTTCCTCCATTTCTTGTTATACTTTTACTGCAGCTTGTTTCATAATGCTTCATGTTATGCTTCATAATGTTTCATAAATTAGTTTTATTAACATGCATTTACCCTTTAAAAACAGTGGGAATTTGAAATTATTCATTCATTCATCTTCTTCCACTTCTTGGTCTAGTGTGACTGAAACCTAGTAGCAGTAGAAAAGGAAGTGAGGCTTAAAGCAGAGAATTTTCAGTTTAAATACAAGTGTCTATTTGCTGTGTTCATAGAAAATGTTTTATTTTGAAAACATTTGTCCAATAAACTGCACAGCTCCGTTTTATTTCATTTAAGTGAGATTTTATCACCGTTGTCGTGTCAGATCGTTCTGTTTTCGAGTCACTCGTGCAGAACAGATCACAATCGGCTGCTCTCGTTTTACTAAAAATAGATATGACATAAAGAAATAAAATAAATATCCACTATTGTAACAAACTATTCAGATGTTTCTGTCCTTTTTTCATGAGCCGTGGATCGGTTTCAGACTCTCACTAACATCACACTGTTTTATAAAAAGAATCTTGCTGAACAACAAAGAAACACTTTTATCATCCAAGAATTGAGCCAAAGCAAATAAGAAAAACTTTAATCCCGTGAAACAAACCAAGAACAATAAAACCAAATCGGACGAATATAAACTACACCGATTAAAAAGACAGTTCTTGATGTATAAGACTGTAATAGTTTTAATATGTATGTAATTCTTGTACAGACAGGAAGGGTTCATTGTATAATATAATAATACATTATACTGTATAACACAGAAAACCTTCTACTATTTATTATATCTGCATTTACATATTCAGTATATCATGTTTGGTTACTTCAAGATCAAAGACAACAATTAAATGAATATTTATTTTATTATTTTCCCAGAAGCTCTGTGTATGAGCTGAAGCCAGTCCCAGCTGCTTTTGTTTTTTGTTTTTTCCTTTGAGCAGCCGACCATCTTCTTGTAGAAAATGGATCAGGGGCAGGGGCAACTGAAGCGCACTTTGTAGTCTTGGCAAAACCCTCCCCCCTGGTCTTCGTTACGGCAGGCAAATCCTTGAGTGGGGTCTGAGCTGGAATGACACACACACTGTTAGATTAAACTGTATTTAGTGTATTTAGTAACTGTGTTTTTATAGTGACTCCTGTTGTGGACCCAGCTGCTAATTCAAGGATATATTGTCTTTAATGTGTCCAGATGGATCATATTTAATATTAAACTTACGCGTAGAAAGACTGTCCCGTGGAGGCGGCCGGGATGCTGCTGTCCACCGTCTGAACTTCAATGTCCAGAGGATTTTCACAGATTTGTCCTGGATTCTCATTCCTCAGGTCACTCAACAGCTCCCAGTCTCCAACACCACTGGGGTTGTCCCGGTCAAACCAGCTGGTCCAGCACACTGGAAAAAGACAAACAATGTTGGTCTAGTGCAATACATGATTAAGGGTTTTAAAAACCAAATCACACACAAATACACATACCTGTGGGACTGCAGAAGTCTTCAGGGCAGAGGAACCGGACTTGATAATCCTGACACATAGATCCTGATTGGTCTTCGTTCTTACAGGCGAAGCCGAGGACTGTGTCTGATCTGTTCCAGTAAATAAAATGAACTTCAACATGTTCACTTTAATGTTCTCTGGGTAAATGTGGTTGAAAATACATACATTGTGATCACGTCCCCTGTTGACGCCACACTGGCCCCTGATGTAGTCAGAACATCAATCTGAAGAGGGCTCTTACAGATCTGCCCGGGGTTTTCATTGTGCAGTTCAGTAAGAGTTTCCCAGTCTCCTTTTCCACTGGGATCATCTCTGTCAAACCATCCAGTCCAGCAGCCTGCATTAGAGAATATGGATCTTCAGTTTATGTTGATGCTGTGGTTTCATGACAGTCTTTATTTGTAGTACACCAAGTGTCCACAGGTGGAGCTATGACACTATGTGTAGTGATACTTTAGCTGCTGGTGCTAAGCACTTCTGATGTGTTGGATTTCTGACACAGTTCATCACAGCAATATCCAAATTAAATCTATGTGTTTCAAAGGTAAATGCAATTCATGGTTAATTCAGATCCTTAAGAATCTGTCTATTTTCAGCTCCTCCAAATGTCTGTGAGCTGCACCTGTTTCATTCTGGTATTTTTTGTTTGTTTGTTTTTTTGCCTCATATGAAGCTGTTAATTAAAGAAGTATAATGACATGATAATGTCAGTGTCTCATCAAAAAGCCTTCAACATGTATGTTTTCACCAGTGGCGGGCCGTGCATTTCACGCTTAGTCTTTCAGTGACGTCCCACTCACACATTACAACATCACCTCAATACAGGCTAGTCAAGCAACACTTAATTCAGGAGCATTTAAAACCAATAAGCATGCATTCACAATTAAGACTAGGAAACTAAGTTCACAGATACTGTCAAAAATAAAAAATAAAAAGGCGATTTAAAGCCAAACAAAATGCCACCAATTTGCAGCGTTTCTCAGAAGCTGAGATCCACGGTACCGTTCATAGTTGCTCGTCTGGAAATAAAGGACAAACCCTGTTCCTGCTGGGACAGGCTGCTAGCACAGACCTCTTCTCACAATATCCAGCTTTTCGTGAAAGGCCCGTCTTGAAAATGGCGTGGAAAGTATATCTGCAACCAGATCAATCTCTTCTCCTCCTTCGGCCATTATGGGTTAAAAATACAGCGATAGCTGGTGGATCTCCGGGTTTAGTTCCATATTCTGCAAATTACCGCCTTTCAGGCTCTAGTAAGTGTTTATCCAATCACAGGACGTGTCCATGTCCAGTTCAATGTAAGACCTTCTAGCTGGCCCTGGTCTGCAGAATCCAGATCTGGCTATTGACACTGACTGTGTCCATTCACTTACAGTGAACCGGGGCCTGCTCTGTTGATTCTGAAGGTCTCAAGACAAGACAACACAAGCTGAAATATAATTGGATAAAAACTCTACCATAATTAACAACATTGGAAGCCACTCAAAAAAGTGGATATAATATGACATAAAGAGAACAGAGAATAATTTTGTTTGCATATTTATGAAAATAAAATAAATGTTCTTTTCTGAGCATGTTTAGGCCAGCAGAGAAGGCCTTGCTGGCCCTGACGGCCCACCACTGGTTTTCACAAACTCACTTTCACAATATGTTTTTGATGCTAATGCTATTTTGCTAACAGTAACGTAGCTAACCTTCACTGCAGCATCACTGAGCTCTCGGCTACAACTAAAAACTGTTTCCTCAGACCTGCTACAGTTCATTGATCTTCTTTGTTCTCAGTTGTTCCTGCAGCTGTTGTATTTTAATCCATGATAGTGTCAGAGTGGTGCTGAATATAATATTTACTGAGTAAACTTGCTGCATACAAACCAAACACACAGGTTTCCATTGTCCTCTGTGAATAAACAGGAAGTGGTCCATTTTTCTTTTGAAACTCTACTCTCTGTGTTTACTTTTCTCATTTGTAGTGATGAGGATTCCTCAGAGGATAATTTCAGCAGCAAAAGAGTAAAACAAAACAGCATTTATGGAATCAGACGGCACATTGCTGCCATCTGCTGTTCAGTTCTGGGTCTCAGTGTTGGGTTATGTCCACTATTCTCAATAAAACAGTGAGAGCCCCAGTGGATAAATTAGGAATATGATTATGGACTTAATTAGTGTAATCTAACCTAAGAATGCTTACCAGTGTTGGGACTGCAGAAGTCTTCAGGGCAGAGGAACCGGACTTGATAATCCTGACACATGGATCCTGATTGGTCTTCGTTCTTACAGGCGAAGCCGGTGATTGTGTCGGTGCTGTTCCAATAAATAAAATGAACTTCAACATGTTCACTTTAATGTTCTCTGGGTAAATGTGGTTGAAAATACATACATTGTGATCACGTTCCCTGTTGAAGCCACACTGGCCCCTGATGTAGTCAGAACATCAATCTGAAGAGGGCTCTTACAGATCTGCTCGGGGTTTTCATTGTGCAGTTCAGTAAGAGTTTCCCAGTCTCCTTTTCCACTGGGATCATCTCTGTCAAACCATCCAGTCCAGCAGCCTGCGTTAGAGAATATGGATCTTCAGTTTATGTTGATGCTGTGGTTTCATGACAGTCTTTATTTGTAGTACAGCAAGTGTCCACAGGTGGAGCTATGACACTATGTGTAGTGATACTTTAGCTGCTGGTGCTAAGCACTTCTGATGTGTTGGATTTCTGACACAGTTCATCACAGCAATATCCAAATTAAATCTATGTGTTTCAAAGGTAAATGCAATTCATGGTTAATTCAGATCCTTAAGAATCTGTCTATTTTCAGCTCCTCCAAATGTCTGTGAGCTGCACCTGTTTCATTCTGGTATTTTGCCTCATTTGAAGCTAGAGTAATCTAATCTAAGTATGTTTACCCGTGTTGGGAATGCAGAAGTCTTCAGGGCAGAAGAATCGGACTTGATAATCCTCACACGTGGATCCTGATTGGTCAGAGTTCTTACAGACGAAACCAGTGTTTGTGTCAGATCTGTCAAAGGAAAGGAAAATGACTCAGTTTGCATTTTTAAAAAAGCAATTTAAAAACCTGTTTAGGGACACTTACGCAGCAATAACGTTTCCAGTTGAATCCACACTGGCCCCTGATGTGGTCTGGACCTCGATCTGAAGAGGGCTGTCACAGAGCTTCCCAGGATTCTCATCCAACAAATAACTGAGGGTCTCCCAGTCTCCTGTTCCACTGGGGTTGTCTCTGTCAAGCCATTCAGTCCAGCAGCCTACATTTGGGAATATGAATTATTAATATCCGTTATATGGCTTTATTGGGATCTCTGTCTCCAGTACAGAGTGTGACCACTGAAGGAATTGGACAAAATCCTTTGGGGTTTTTGGCTTATCATGTTTTACTAAGTCATGATTAAGTAATGTGAAAATAAAACAAATGAAACTAAGTTTGTTGATAGATGAGTAGGAATCTTTTTGGAATAGTGTAACAGACATACCCTTCGGCTGGCAGAAGTCTTCAGGGCAGTAAAATCTGACCATATAATCCTGACACACTGAGCCTGATTGGTCAGAGTTTTTACAGACAAAGCCTGTGTTTGAGTCAGATCTGTCGAAGGAAAGAAACCGAGTTCAAACCAATGCAACAAAGCAAAGCCAGGACTTGTTACAGATCCTTACGCAGCAATAACGTTTCCTGTTGAATCCACACTGAGTCCAGATGTAGTCTGGACCTCGATCTGAAGAGGGCTGTCACAGATCTTTCCAGGGTTTTCGTCCGACAAATGAACGAGGGTCTCCCAGTCTCCTGTTCCACTGGGGTTGTCTCTGTCGAACCATTCAGTCCAGCAGCCTGCATTTGGGAATATGAATTATTAATATTCATAATATGGCTTTATAACGATCTCTGGCTCCAGTACAGAGTGTAGCCACTGAAGGAATTGGATAAAAAGGGTTCAGGTTCAGGGTTTTTATTTCTAGTTGTATTAACTTAGTCATGGTAAAGTAATGTGTTATGTTCTTGAGGTATACTTGAATATAATGCAAAGTTCCACCAGTCATAGCAAAATGCTCTAAAACTGATAAAAATAAAAAAAAAATAAAACATGAATATGAACAGGAAAAAATATAACCTATTGAAACTTTATTGATGGCTGAAGCTTTTTGGACTAGTGTAACAGACATACCCCTCGGATGGCAGAACTCTTCAGGACAGAGGAATCTGACTTTATAATCCTGACATCTGGATCCAAATTGGTCACAGTTTTTACAGACAAAGCCTGTGCTTGTGTCAGATCTGTCGAAGGAAACAAAAATGAGAACAAACCAATGCAACAAAGCAATGTTAGGACTTGTTAAAGATCCTTACGCAGCAATAACGTTCCCTGTTGAGGCTACACTGAGTCCAGATGTAGTCTGGACCTCGATCTGAAGAGGGCTGTCACAGATCTTTCCAGGATATTCAATATAAAGATTTTCGAGGGTCTCCCAGTCTCCTGTTCCACTGGGGTTGTCTCTGTCAAACCACTCGGTCCAGCAGCCTACGTTAGAGAATATGGATCATTATGTCTTCTTATCAATCTATACAAATATATTGGTATAGCCACCTCAGCTTCACTGTTTTGATAAATAATTTCTAAAGCGATATTAGATTTTCTTTTTAAGAGTTCCCCATCCAACGATTATTACAGAATATGGACTATTTTTGTTCCTTTCCATCTTTATTATGTTAAATGAAGCTTATTGTGTGTAATAGTTGGTTGTAAATGTCAGACAGACTTACCTCTGGGTTGGCAGAACTCCACTGGGCACATGAAACGGACTCTATAATCACTGCATAAAGATTTCTTTGTTTGTGCTGAGTTTTCACAGACAAAGCCAGTGACTGTGTCGGATCTGATGAAGGACATGAAATTCAAAGATTCAGTGGGTTATACTCTACATAGTAATGATTGAACCTGTTAAAGACACTTACACAGTGATGATGTCCCCTGTTGAGTCCACACTGTCTCCTGATGTGGTCTGGACCTCGATCTGAAGAGGCTCATCACAGATCATTCCTGGGTTTTCATCTCGTAGTTCATCAAGAGTCTCCCAGTCTCCTGTTGCAGTGGGATCGTCTCTGTCAAACCATTGAGTCCAGCAGCCTGTAACAGAGTAAACACACACCTGTCTATCTGATGTTACTTAGATAAAGCTTACATTACTCACATTTCTCACTTCATCAGTACCTGGGTTCATTAATCTCAGCTGGTAGGTTTCTAAACGACAAAAACAATTGACTGACACGACTGATTGTCAAATATCTGCAATATCAACAAATTATTATTGCTTTAAGATCTTACCTACGAGCAGGGATGCAGTTAAGATGGTAATTAACTGTTGGGGAAAAGCACCATGTTAACATTAAAACCCATCATATGAATCATTAGATTGTGGTAATATATGCAAAACAATACCAGTGTCTTCATTTTGGGAGATTGGGCTCAACTGTCCAACCTGCATTGGGACAGTCTGTTTAGTACAGCAAAAGAAGAAGAAAAATAACACCTATACAGCAAATACCAACATTAAAATCTCAAGATTACTCTGTAGACTCACCAGAAAGTAGTAGTGCTCTGTTTGTCCCAGAGACTGGAGTCTGCTGATCAGAACAACCACTCGAAGAATGTCCAAACCAACTTTTCTTTTATACTTTTTTCTGGTTGCAGGTAGTAATTTTCGTGGAACTGTAAACACCCAACTTCATGGCATCATAACAATTAATAACTGCAATAATAGCCTACACTTACTGCCACACCCTTAATTATCAAGAATATTTTCTATTGTTTGTTGGCAGAAAGTAAGCGTGTAAGTCATACCAAGCATCATATCAAGTTTAGTGACCCGAGTGGCTGTCTAGTCCTGTGATACTTTGGTTCCCAGACACTGAGTTGGGACCCAAGAGTTCACCAAATGTTAGCTCCAAAATATCAGCTCAAAAATTTAAATAAAAGTTTGTGGTATTACATTGGCATTTAATGAAAAATGCCTCTTTTAAAAAGGTCAAGTAAAAGGAATGACACTATGTTAAGAATAATCAAAAGGACACAAACAATGTCATAAATGGCTAAAATAGCATCAAAACAGAAGTAAAAGAAAAAAACACAAATAAAGACCAAACCTCTCTTAAAAATGACCAAATGATGCTTTCAAAGACCAGGAAACTCAGGCAGGATTGTGCATAAAAAGCATATAATGTTCTATTGCTTTTAAAAGTTCTCCTCAATCTCCTCCCTTTCATTTTTGTCTTTAAAATAATGTTTGTTGTCTTTGTTTATGAATGTTGCCAACCTTCCACCATATTTAATGTCTCTGGCCCGTCCAGACAGACAGGACGCCCACACTAAGAACACCACACCTGTTTAGAGCATTTTGATGGCTGTAATTATCCTATTTACAAAGATAGCTGTAAGCTGTAAACATTTGACAAGACAGTTTGTTGATTAGTACCAAATCAGATGTATTTTACACTATTTTATCTCTTCTTCCTGTTTAAAAGATACGTTTATCACTTTAATTCTTGGGACTAAAAATATTCTGCGAACGTTAAATGCCGTCGTTGGACACGTGTCAAAAAACTCACGTCAAACTACTTCCCACTTTGATTATAGAGCTCTTCATTGTGGCCTTGGGCGGAGTCATAATAATTACATCCAAACCACAACAAAAACAAATTGTTCAAAAGGTCAATAAAATTTGCATCTTCTTTTTTTAAATCATTTTGCAACAAATGAGTAAAGAATGCTTGACCAGACGAGGAAGCAAAGGAAGGATGTGGTTAAAGTAAAGAGACATGGTGAGGTCCTCCAAAGACAAGTGACTAACACTGACAACAAGCCATGGAGCCATACTCTAGCAAAGGAAAGGATTTGATTCAGTCGTATCAAGATAGGTCTGTATTACGATGTATGTGCATCAAAATGTGTGTGTGTTACAAATGTGATGTGCACACACAAAGTTTCAGAAAACAATTACAAGTAACAATTAAAATGCTGTATTTGGAGAGAAGGAAAGCTTTTCAGGATGCAGAGATGTGTAAGTTCCAGCTTGTTTCAGATCTGCTACAACTGTCCAGCCTTTTGAGAGATTACACACCTGTATAACGTCTGTTATCATAAAGGCATTTGAGAAACTTGTTTCCTGCTTCTACAGTCAGTGTTTGCACATAACAGTACATTACATTATGTGACTCCAGGTGTAAAAACAGGAGGAGATTTTGGTCACACATTCAGGTCAAGTAGGAAGGGCCTTCTGTCTGGATCTCAGTGGGCTGTGAACAGGGCTGATGCTGAGAAAGTTAATATCATATTCTGCCCAGTCCTTCATCTTTGTTCTTGAATGAAACCTAATGTCTCTGACTGGTCCAGTTTGTTGATTAATTGAGTTTGTAATTAATGCCTATGTGCCACTCTGACCCACTTATACACTCCCTTTTTTGAACTGTAACCACAGTTGTTGTTATTGTTCATGAACTGCTCACTGTAAGCGCTATTTAACCTGTTGGATTGGATTTTTTTTCAGTGATCACACGACTCACAGAACACTTACCCAGCCCAAAGGGAAACAGAGATCTGTAGCGTCACATTCACTGAGGGACTTTCCCAAACAAGCTTTATAAACTATCGTTCAGTTGTAGGTACTATATTTCAACACTAGAGGGCGTGCCTGCTCATGAGCTCCTGAAACAATGATCTCAAGAGGGTTTTCTGGTTTTGGATGGCAGACCTGTGTTTGCACACCTCTTTTACTGCACATGTTCAAATTAAAACAAGAACAAGTGACACCTCTTCAGTTTCTTATATTTGATCAAAGGCCTAATAAATATGACATTAAAAAGGCGGACTCTGCTGTGGTAATATCTTTGTAACCCTTACGAGGGTCAGTGAGAACCAGGATTTGTATTTGATTTTCTAACCCTCACTTTCACACCTGCTACTGTTCTTACCACCTTCTTCATTTTAGGCACACTTCCAAGTATTAAAGAAAATTATTGGTGTAGGCAAGAGGTTCTGCTGTTTCATTCACAATGGCTTTTATTATTTTTCTACAAATATCATCAACACCAGGTGTGTGTGTGTGTGTGCTTTTCATTTTTATAATAAGCTGTATGTGCAGCATCTTCTGTCGACAGAACCCCCATGTTTTAGACAAATAAGTACAAAAGTGATTTTTAGTTCAGTACTTTAACTGTTCTCATAAATCCCTAAATAATGCTCCCCTTTAAATAAATTAAACCTGATAATGATCTGTGATATTTGATTGTATCACACCTTTCTCTCTGTGTCCTCAGACTCTGTGTCTGTCTTTATTTGTCCTCTCTCTGTGTCCTCAGACTCTGTGTCTGTCTTTATTTGTCCTCTCTCTGTGTCCTCAGACTCTGTGTCTGTCTTTATTTGTCCTCTCTCTGTGTCCTCAGACTCTGTGTCTGTCTTTATTGTCCTCTCTCTGTGTCCTCAGACTCTGTGTCTGTCTCTATTCGTCCTCTCTCTGTGTCCTCAGACTCTGTCTTTATTTGTCCTCTCTCTGTGTCCTCAGACTCTGTCTTTATTCGTCCTCTCTCTGTGTCCTCAGACTCTGTGTCTGTCTTTATTCGTCCTCTCTCTGTGTCCTCAGACTCTGTCTTTATTTGTCCTCTCTCTGTGTCTTCAGACTCTGTGTCTGTCTTTATTTGTCCTTTCTCTGTGTCCTCAGACTCTGTGTCTGTCTTTATTTGTCCTCTCTCTGTGTCCTCAGACTCTGTGTCTGTCTTTATTCGTCCTCTCTCTGTGTCCTCAGACTCTGTCTTTATTCGTCCTCTCTCTGTGTCCTCAGACTCTGTGTCTGTCTTTATTTGTCCTCTCTCTGTGTCCTCAGACTCTGTGTCTGTCTTTATTTGTCCTCTCTCTGTGTCCTCAGACTCTGTGTCTGTCTTTATTTGTCCTCTCTCTGTGTCCTCAGACTCTGTGAGGCTGGTCCATGGGTCCAGTCTGTGCTCAGGACAACTGGAGGTCCACTGGGACCAGTCCTGGACCTCAGTCTGTGAAGGGGTAGAATTTCAAGACATATTATTTTGATCCAGTCTTTCAGTGATGTCTGAAGAGGACACTCAAATTTACACATTTCACGAGATGAAGTGTGTAGATTCTGGGTTGGTGTCAACATGACGCATGAGTTTATGTGCAGTTAAAAACATTACAACCATAATTGTGCAATCGAAATAGGGGCACTTTGAAACATTGGTGTTTCAAAGTGCCCCTACATCAATGTTTCTCTTTGAAACATTGATGTTTCAAAGAGAAAGACAAAAAGGTGTAGTAGAGATATATGTATTTATCTTAGTGGTGGGCCGTCAGGGCCAGCAAGGCCTTCTCTGCTGGCCTAAACATGCTCAGAAAAGTAAATTTATTTTAAAATGAGTAAAATTAAGTAAAATTATTTATTTTCATAAATATGTAAACAAAATTATTCTCTATTCTCTTTAGGTCATATTATATCCACTTTGTTGAGTGGCTTCCAATGTTGTTTATCATGGTAGAGTTTTTATCCAATTATATTTCAGCTTGTGTTGCCTGAGACCTTCAGAATCAACAGAGCAGGCCCCGGTTCACTGTAAGTGAACGGACACAGTCAGTGTCAATAGCCAATCAGATCTGGATTCTGCAGACCAAGTCCAGCTAGAAGGTCTTACGTTGAACTGGACGTGTACGCGTCCTGTGATTGGTGCAGCTGACGCAATAATGGACTGTATATATGTTACCATGACAACAGGAAGTGCAACTATGCTTCTTTTTGGTTAATTATGGTTAATAATTGCACAATCATTTTATAGTAATGTGTAACAGGATTTATAGCTTAAATTGTTTATTTTATTGGTAAAATTAACTGTGCTTAATAAGAAATTATACTTTTTATGAGTCACGTGATCTCGTGAACCGGAAGTCTATTTGAGCTGTAGCGGGAGATAAAAGACGCGAGAGAAGTCAGAGAAATACGAAAAACAGTGATAAAGACTGAAATATCTGCCCCACGAAATCATTCTACTACTGGTCAAACAGGCGCACACGGTAAAGCTTATTTGTAACGCTGTTATAGCCTTGTTACAATGGAAATGTGTGATTTATGTGAGTTTGAAACATCGTATTTGTCTTTATTTTAGTTTTCACGGTGTCCCACGGTGTCCCACGGTGTACAAAGGCTAGCTAGCCTGGAAAGGAAAAGGGTTTGTCATTTCCAGATGAGCAACTATGAGTGGTACGTCACTGATATATATACATTTTAATAAGTGATACAAAATAGTGCCATAAGAGGCTTGTCATCTCTGTGTTTGGATATTTGATCATTTATGACTAAATTTCTTTCATAAAGTGACATCAAACTATGGTCACTCTGTTGTACTTAAGTTGGTGAAATGTCATGCCTTTTTACATCTAAGCCCTCAGTTCGGTGTTTGTCCTTCAGCCTCTGTGTCTCTTTGAAGCTCATATATATCCCTTCCTTCTACTTCTACTGTAAGGTACTGTTCACATCTTTATTCACACAACAAATAGATTTAATAAATAAACAGAACACCTTAAGTTTATTCAGTCCAATGACACATTCACGTTTAAACAGAAGTTTTCTGGTATGTTTTTCCAGGCCACCAGAGGGCAGCAGAGGGAACAACAGTGATTAAAACCAGAGTTCTTCTCAGAGTGTGTTCTTATAGTTTTAATCAAAGCATTAAATGTATGGTAGAGTAGTTCAGGAGCCAATGCATAATCACATTATCACTAATAATGCATTTAACCTTCTCATTGCTTTAGTTTGGCCTCGATGCATTGGGCTTGATTCCAGCTCAAACTGACATCTCCGTTTCTCAGTCGTGTGATTCTGGTTTTGTTGTGATGCTCTTCCTGTTTTTGGTCTAACTAAATGTGTGTGGTCCTTGCAGGGTTTGGTTCATTTTTTAAGTGCTCTCATCCACATTTTTGAGAGGTCTGGACGTGTGTTTATCAGACATTCAGGTATATATAATAATATCAGGATTAATCAAGACTAAACCATTCAGAGCAATGTCACAATTAAATATATTCTCTCTGTTATTCTATGATAAGTGCCTGAAAGTTACTTCATTATTAAACTTGCTGTGGTGTGCTGACTTTATTTCCCATGTTTCAGTTTGACTTGACAAATATGAAACAGAAAAAAAGGTAGAATTTCATTCTGTTTATTGTTGGTCTTCATTACAAACTCATTTGACATGTTTTGAATAAAGTGGTCACTAAACATGTAACATAAATCTAACACTAGACAAAGCTAAATAAAAAAGTTTAGGCATTAAAAAGGTTTCTAAGTGTAATATTTATAATGTATCAAGGAAGTCGTCTGCGTAGTTCTATAATGTATCAAGGAAGTCGTCTGCGTAGTCCAGCATGTGTTTAAGAGCCGTCAGGATCAGCGTGTCCATGTCTCTGTCTTCATCTAAGTTTCCGCTGCAGTAGTTCCTCACTGGAAAAATACAGTTCATGGGGATCCCCACTGTCGAGCTGAACTCCTCCATCTGCACAAAACACATGTATCTCAGTGAAATAAATATCAAATAAAAGGGTAAAATATGCAATCCCTCCAGTTTAGTGTGAGGTGTGTGTCCTCCTCCTGAACTTTCACTGACCTTATCTCAGGTTAGCTTCATGTGTCTGTGAAGAGTGCTGTGTAAGTTCTCTTAAACCGCTCCATAAACGTCCAGTCTGTGCTTATTTAAACTGCACTGATTCTAGAGTATAATAATGTTTGGTTCACGGCTGTATCTGCTCCTCCAGTTATTTTTGTATGAAACTAAATGTTCAGGTGTGTTTCATTTATTTATTTGGGTAAATTCCATGTTTTGATTCAATGATAATATATTTGTTCAGCTTCCATAAAGACCAGAGTAAACCTAATGTAAGCACACTTTTAATCTTTACCTTTTTCTTCAGGTATTTGCTCCTGAAAACATTCTTCACATCTTTTTCGATTTCATCACAGATTAGATCGATGTGTGTGGCAATGGCCACCTGAGGAATCCCTGAAAATAACAGCAGATCTCTGTTTACATTCACGCATAAAGCAGCTTTAGTTTTAACTTATTATTTTCAGTGTTGTGTGTGGGACCACAGCTTTTACCGAGATCTCGAGCAGCTTCTCTGATTTCCTTCATCTTCTCAATCACAGAGGAACTTATTTCTGAGGAGTTGGTGTTAAGGACACAAACCAGAAGATGCACTTTGTCGTCTGCAGAGGGACTGGGGTTGTAGTACTGGGTGTTTTGTTCTGACAGTGTAGAAACTGGGTTGAACTGCAACAAACAAATCAGTCACCAACAAAGGTCCTGCTCCTGGTAATGTACGTCTTCAGGAAATGGTCAGATGTGCAGAATACAAAGTGTAAAGTGGGCAGGAATAGTGTTTAAATTGACTGAGACAGAGGGAAGACACTGGACTACGTCAAGTATCAGTTGTACCTTGTATCCATCCCTCACGTGTCCCATCATGGCCAGTTTGATGTCTTCAGCCCGAACTCCGACGTCTTGGCCTCCTTCCAGTCCCATGATGTCGTTGAACACAAACGGATGGTACTGCTTTGGGATTCCTTTCTTTATTTTGTGAGTTTTGTACTGCAGCAGAGACACGGAACATTACACACGTGCAACACATCAGACTGTTTTTGATTGAGCTCAAACCGAGAGGAGCTGACGTCACCAACTTTCAAAGAAGGCTTCGACTGAGGAGGTCTGAACATAGTTTTCACCGTGATCCCGGCTCTTACCTCGACGGTGAAACTCTTGACGTTGTCCGTGGTGGCGTTGACTTGAGCAGGAATGGCCGATCTGCCGAGGAGCACAGTGGTCACAGAGTTGACGATGCTGGACTTGCCCGCTCCGACCGGTCCATACAGCAGGATACGCACATGGCCCACTTCATCTGTTGAAGGTTTGTAATCCTTCACTAAACGGAGAAGGTCCTCCCTTCCTCTGTTAAAAACACAGTCAATAAAAAGGAAATGGGGCGGTGGCCAAACAAATGATTCTGTTTATGTTGATGTGGTTTAAAAAGCCACTCACCCCCAGTTGACCTTCCTCCAGGGCTCATCGAAAACTGCACAAACAACAAAGTGGAAACAACACTCAGTGAAACCGTGGCCTTATTATTACTTAATAAATGAACAGTGATTGGATCAAATGATAAAGAAGTGTTTCTTACGTGGAGATGGTGCTGCAAAGACAAAGCATTAAAGAGGTGTATTAGACCAAAAGGTTTAATAACAACATCAACTACTGAGGATGAGTTAAATTTAACTCACCTGGAGGCTCAGCTGGAGGGAGACAAAAGAATAAATATGAAAAGATTACATTACAAAGACAAATATCTGCAGAACATTTAAAATCAGCCAAAGCTGCACCATGTCATAGCTTTTATAACATCGTTAAAACAAATCATGTTAAGACTTTGAATGGATTTCTTACGTGTGCTGGATCCACCTCCCATGGTCAAATGTTCAATAGATCTGAAGAAAAAAAACAAATCTGAAAAAATACATCGTGGAGGACTGAGTCAGTAAAGGTCTATGTAACAGAACACCACTTGTTTTTGTAAATCTGTCAAAACCTTCCACAAACGTTTTAACATGATCCACAAACTAAAAAACACGAGAATCTTAGAAAAATCTACTTACATTCAGAGCTATTGATGTGAGGCAGATGGATCTTGTTCTTCTTCGAGGACGAGTCTGACTGAACCAAGACCAGAGCAGCTCTTTATAAACACACACCCCTCCCTTTGGAGTTTTTCTGAAACCACTGCATTTACAGGAAAGAGAACACTTTCACTTTCTGCTGTTGTTGTAGTTGATTGTCTGAAACAACTGGTGCAGTCAGTGAAACAAGAAAAAGAGGAGTGTTACTTGCATGTCAATTATTAAAAAGCTGTTTTTTTTCTCTCTTTATGAAGTTGTAGCAGGAAATTGAAGCCATTAAAATGTAGATCAATAAAAAGTCTTCAGTCATCAGATGCACTGTTTTTGACACTGGACAGAACAGCACTTACTGCAATTAACTTAATGAACTTAATGGAGCATTTGGTCCAAAACATGTAAAAGTAGAAGCAGAGTGGCCCAGACCAGTCATAACGAAACTGAAAGTGTTCAAGGCCACGTGATTTCCAGTAAACGCAGTGTTTCCTCTCAGAGCCCAGTGGGAGGAGTCTGTGAGTATAAAGACCAGCCTCTGTTTCCTTCAGGATCTTGTCACTGACAGAGCTGCTGCACTTTTCTCTTTACACTCGTCTGATTAAAACCAAATGAATGTAGTGTCTGTTTGTGGAGTATGTTAGAAAGCTTTCTGTGCTGTAAATACAACCAGGTTTCATCTGAAGGTAAGAGAACACTTTTTATTGTTCTTTGATTGTTCCCTTTTTAACAGAAAGCTGCAGTGTTTAGACTCGACCAAACCAAACAAAAACCAAACCAAACCGGATCAATGTGGGTTCATTTGTTTGTTTTTCAATGATTACTGGGATTATGCAAATAAAAGCCTGACGTTTGCAGTGAACAGCCTAATGTCCAGATTTCAAAACTCACATGGTTGATGTCCATAATGTAAGAGACAATGGGACAGTGTTCAGACTCAGATCAAACCAAATGTTTTCTACAAACTGTGTTTAGCTCCATCTTTGAGGAACCACTGAGTTGGTTCAAACTGGCAAAAGTGTGACAGTGATGGAAACAGCTGTAAATGGAGCTTTATGGATTGAACCTCACATGAACAGGGCTTAAGTCCACTTTATACAGTAAATAGTTACTGGATGTAACTCCAGTTCTGTGAGTATGGAGCCTTCTGCTTGGATCATTGTGGGTGGAGCTGTTTGTCAAAACCTCTTTGTCTTTCTCCAGAAAGCATCATGTCCAACGAAGAATATGAGCACATCCATCGAGCTGAGGCCCAGGTCAGTTTAACTATCCAGACTTGAATTTTCTTTTTGATTGTTAACATTAATGAATTCATAGATAAATAAACTGATAGATAAACACATACATATGTAAATACATGGTTTAGTGATATCCTTTTGTTCTGAATGTTGTGTTTCAGATGGAGGAACTCTTCAGTAAACTTCAAACCCTGGCCTCACCTGAGTTGTATCAGTGTATGGATCATTTCTCTTGCTTCATTTGTACTTTTTGCAGTTTGGTGAAATGGGTTTAAGAAAAGGTTTAGGGTCTGCAGCCAAGGCCCATGTCTCTGTTATTTTATATTGTACTGACACATATGAGACATAGACCAAAAATATTAGCATATTGTTGCCGATAATTTGGTAAACTTTAATATCTCCATTTTAAATAATGTCATACCTGCAAAACAAGTCTAATTTTACTCTACATATTTGATATGCATACAGTGCAATGAAAGTATTTGCCCCCTTCCAGATTTCTTTATTTTTTGCATACTTAAATCATCAAACAAATTAAAATATTAGACAAAGATAACTCAAGTAAACACAAAATTCTTTTTTTAAGTCATGATGTTATTTATTGAGGGAAATAAGCTATCCAGCCCCATGTGAAAAGGTAGTTGTGCCTCAGCAGCAATAACTACAATCAAACATTTGAGAAAACAGGCGGTCAGTCTTTCACATCACTGTGGAGGAATTGTTTTAATTCAGTCACATTGGAGGGTTTTTGAGCATTGTAAGAGAATTGTGTTACTGCCTTAGAGCTTCGAAGTATTGGAACACATAAAAGGACTGAAGAGAGTCTGGATGTCTTAAGCAGGAGAAGTTTATTACCATCACATTCAGGCCCGGAGACAGGTGAACAGTCAACACAGAGTAGTATTGAACATTCAAGTCTGGCTGTGCTTTCATTGGTCAGAGCTTATAATACCTCATAGAAGGTCAATACGCAAACAATGCAATAACAAAAGAGTTGTTATTCAGTTGATAAGGCTCGAGGTTGGAGACATGTTATCTGCAGGTGTCTGAGTCTATCTGTTGACAAAGCCCAAGGCTCAGGGCATCACAACCTTACAATAGATCCAAAATTCTCTAACAAGCATGAACCGCCTTTTTAAGGTCATGTCACAGCATATTAATCAGATTCAAGTCCTGACTGTGACGAGGCCACTCCAAAACCTTTATTTTAAGTCATTCAGAGGTGGACTGGTGTGTTTTGGATCATTGTCTTTCTGCAGAACTCAAGTGCTCTTCAGCTTGAGCTCATGATGGAAGGACATTCTCATTCAGGATTTTTTGGTCGAAAACAGAATTCATGGTTCCATCGATCACAGCAAGTCGTCCAGGTCTTGAAGCATCAAAGCAGCCCCAGCCGTCAGTCACAGAATATTTTTCCCAAAGTCTCGGGGATCATCAGGATGTTTTCTGGTAAAAGTGAGATGAGCCTTTATGTTCTTTTTGGTCAGTTGTTAGTAGCCACTCCTAAGAAGGTTCACAATTTTCTCCATTTGAGGATAATGGCTCTCACTGTGGTTGGATGGAGTCCTAAAGCTTTAGAAATGGCTGTGTAACCCTTTCCAGCCTGAATGATGTCAAACACTTTGTTTCTCATCTGTTAATTTATGATTTAACAAGGGGGCAAACCCCTTAATTATTTACCTATTCACATAGGGTTAGGTAGGTTTGGATAGGTTTTTCCCTTAATAAATAAAATCATGACTTCAATACAGCATTTGGTGTTTACTTGAGTTATCTTTGTCTAATATTTGAATGTATTTGATGACTCAAAACATTTCAGTGTGACTAATGTGCAAAAAACCAAAAAAACACATCAGGAAGGGGGCAAACTCATGGCACTGTATATCGCTTTAGCCCCAAACAAATATTGATCCTGCCTCTGCAACAGCTGCAGGAGCAGGCCATTTCCATCCATCTGTCTCTCTGTCTGTATGTGTGTGTGTGTGTATATATATATATATATATATATATATATATATATATATCTCATCAAGTCATTTTAAAATTTCCAGTGTTATTTGAATTAATTTTTATTTTCTCTTGAAGGTGTTAAAAAGGTAGAGAAGGACTACCTCCAGAACATGCCCCACAACGTGGCTAATCTTTGTGATTTAATCAACGTCCTAAACAAAGATCTCAAACCTTCCGAGCCCAAAAGTAAAGGTACATATCTCAATTATTAAAGGGAACCTATGCAAAAACAAAGCTTAAGTTATGCGTCCAAAATAAATAGCTTTAAAAGTAAAAATGTTTTTAATTTAAATTTTTGTCTTTCAGGTATCCCTAACCCATTTCGATCTTCCAAACTGAAGGTCTACCCTGTTGTTGCTTCTAAAACCTTCGGTGCAGACAAAGAAATCCTGAAGAAGGCAAAAGTGGATGTCTGTTCAAACCCAGAGGACTGTGAGCTGGTCGTGCTCTTCTGTCCCGTCATTTCTCGTGTCGCATCAGACGTAAACCATGCCATGACAAAAATCCCAGGTAAAACAAACACTGTTATGTACATTTTCAAAGCACAAACTGATTTGTTCAAAGGTTCAAACATAAGAGGAAGGAGTGCTTCATAAATAAAGTTTCACACAATATTAGACACTTGTTCTCTCGCCTGTGTTTAACAACATGTACAGTATGATTGTAAAAGCTACAGAGCCCACTTATGTTGGCTGTGGTGTTGTTTAACATTGGCTGATGGAGTTCCTATAAATACAGCATATCTCAGCACACACACAGTCAGACAATTTGCTTTTGGTCGAAACCTTCTTTTTTAGGCAGATTTTCCTATTTTTGTTTAATGAAACTGTATTGTACACGGCTAAACTTCTGTTGCTAAAAAGTGCATGTAGCTCCTGTTGTTTAAATCACTGAGACCGTTTTCTCACCTGCACGGTTTGGTCCAGACTTTCGGACTTTCCCTTTTAATTTGAACCAAATCTTCAGGTGTGAAAACGCCAGCGGACTGTAGGGATAGAAATTCATTCATTTGGCTCGTTTCACCAAGAAGAGCCGGCTCTTTCTGCTCCACAAACAGCTCTTCATTTCCCACTTGTACCTTTTATAATTTAACCACATTTAGTACTGTTTAGACTTAATGATACTTAATCTTGCAAATTCTGCATTCTGCTTTTTGTATTTTCACAGTTATTAAAATGCATCCAATGCTGCTTCTTTTCCTACTTTTCCTGCTGTTATTTTACAAAAAAAACCTAAACAAAAACATCTCTTTGAACCGACTTGTTCACATCTGACAACTGGTCATGGTTCGGACCCAACAGCTGCTCTTTGGTCCAGACCAAACTGAAGCAAGGTCCGGTTTGTTTGACAATAGTTCGGACTTTCAGACCAAATGCAGGAAGTGACAGACAATTAAACACAAGAAGAAGAGCGAACAGAGCAAGGAAACAGGGAAACAAAACACATAAAACACATGCATTTGGTTGTTTCATGTTTTGTATGGCTCTGTTTTTCTTTCTACACTACACTTCCCCAGTCTGATATTGATTTAAATCAAGTCTTAAACAGTGCATTTGATGTTTCAGTTGTTGGTATTAATCCTATATTAATAATAACAGTCTCTATAGGTCCTGCTCCAGTCTGACTTTTGTATTTCTCCAGTTCAACTGTAAAATGAGCCTCATTTCAGATTCACCACAATAAAAACCTCTACAGGAGACAGTGAACGTAGCATCAGGGAAAGTCCGATAGAGTTAAATCAAACGCAGTCACTCTGACCCAGAGCCATCGTTCTTTTTCTCATTCTCTCTTTTTTCTAGATTGTGCTTTAGTGGTGTCAGAATAAGCATACAGTAATACATGTTCAGATTGATGCTTCAGTGTGATTTCCCTGTTTTTATGTTTTATTCAGACGCAGTGAAACAGAAGCCAGTGGTTTTGGTGGTGATGCATCACACAAGAAAAGACATTGATTCAACACAGACACAGCTGGACCACAGCCATCAGAACGTCGTTATGAACGTTCAGGTTCTCTTCCACGAAACCTTGAACGGGTTATTGAAGTGTGACAGAAATGAGTGGGCCTTACAGGGACTACAAGAGATGTGCAAGAATTTCGCAGAGAACAGGGATAGTTTAAAAAACTTCTGTAGCTCATAATGTATAAACCTTTTTTCTGGTTGTGAATCTAAGGAAATGCCGAAGTAAAGTAAGATTCACTTTGACCAACATTCTGTGTTTATATTTATAAATGGTAAAGGTTCTGTTTGTAGGTATAAATCATGGCCACCTTAATGTTTGATTTTAAATTTCGGTAAAAATTGTTAAAATATCTTCCCCTGACGATTAGATAAGACAAGATATATTTGTCTCCCTTGGGCTGAATTTGTCTTGGAAAAGAGGAAATGCTGCAATACACAACAAAAAGACACAGTCAACAATATAGACACAGTCAGTAACAATAATTACATGAAAGACAGAGCAAAAACATGAAGTAGCTGTACATCAATACACCACAATAATGCATAATGTTGATGTGCAAAAAATAACACACAGACTTCATTATTATATGTGTGTATCTGTACACTCCCACATGTGCAGTCACCCCTTTCATACACTCCATAAATTATACATTATTTGACTGGCAACTCTAACTTATCTATACTATTTTTTTGTTAACTTAGGAAAACAGTTGCATATTGTTAAAAGAACTTTCTGCATCTCAGGGAAGAGAAGACATTTAGCTTCACATGGTCTTGGACCACTTTCATCATCCAGTTTTTGGACCTCTAAGTAAAAAGATTAGTATAAATTTAACTCCAATGCCCTGCACTGGTTGTAGACCAAAAATAGTATTAATATAAATATACTATCAAAGTAAAGGCTTTAGATTTAGGGATAATTACTAAACCTACACAAAATGAACCTGCTCTATTTAATAATTCTCAATGTTTTTAAGGGCTGCAGATATTAATGTAACACTGTAAAGCTCTTGCTTCATTGTAGTTCTTAATTGTAGAAATAAAGCAGTCTTTCTGTTCTTTGCTCTTAATAAAAATGCATGTAAGTAGCTCTGTGTAACCTATAACAGATCCTAATTCATTTAAGTTGACATTGAGTTGATGTAAAGGGAGTGTATACATGTGGACTGTAAAGAGGAATAAAAGTAACTGTGTTTAAATCAAATACACTGTGGCTGTGTTTCACTGCAGCAGATTAAACACTAAAACAGTCAGTGTGGCTTTTGAATAAAGCTTTTGTCTCGGTCTCGGCCCCAACAGCAGCGTAGCTTTTTCTGCTTCTTTTATTTAAAAAAAGATCAAACCGGACCATTTTTTCACCACAAAATACTAATACATTACATTAAATCAAAGTGTAGAGCTTACCTTTAACTTTTATCTTTGTAGTTTACCGTTGTAGACTGTAGTCATCCTGGAATTATCTCCATCTTGTTAAAAACACTGCGTCAAAGCATTGCCAACATTTATCCATGTTTCATTTGCTGCTGTTTCTATATTTTTTTTAAATCTTTTTTGAGCTGTTTCGCTGTAAAATAACAGGTATTTTGCAGTCGTGTATTCCCAGGAAAGTCTCAAGTCTAATGTAAACACAAAAAAGATTGAGTGCTTTCCTATTTTATTTGTATGAAGAGAATGAATGAATTAAACCTTTATTGCCCCGATGAGAATCAACATTTGCTGCTTATCCTACATATTATATTATTATTACTGTGTTACTGTGGGTTCTCTGGCTCCTCCCACCGTCCATAGACATGTATGTTCAGGTGAATTAGTTTCTCTAAAGTGTCCCTCGTGGATGAATGTGAGAGAGAACGCTTTCCCACATGCAGTCGTTCCTAGTGAAGGTTCGGTATTTTACCAAAAAACGTCTCAAGCAGAACTGATTTCTCAGATAATAAGCTCTGGCAATTTCCTAGAACAACAACAATAACAGGGAGAGTACAAACGTGCAGCCCATGTATCTTCAGAGTAATCATGTTTAATTTTGCACATGGCACTTGCAGACTCCTACTCTCACATATTTTTAGTTTTAAGTGTCAAGAGAAACAGAAATGTGTCGTGTTTCTGTGAATATGTCCCTTCAGTTTGTTGAGAAATGTTTGTTAGATGTTAACAGCCGGACATCCTGCTTTTTGGTGCATTTAAAATGACTTTTGAAGATATCATCACGACTGCTACTTCTGGAGGATGTGACAATCTTTGATATGAACCCAGAGCTGAGCTGAGGCTAAATACATGTTCGGTAAAAGTAGCTGGTTGAAATAGCTGTAAACCACTGATAAGACGTCAATAATGATGAGCAGATAACAGTGAAATCCTCCGAGGGCTGGTCCTGAGTCTGGTCTTGACATAGACCTGAACATGGACCTCCAGGTGCTGGTCCTGTGTGTGTCCCTCTGCAGCTTCGGTAAGTCTAATAAATGAATAAACTGTATTTATCTGTAATAAAAATCATACTCTGAACCTGTCAAAGAATGTAAAAATGTGAATTAAAACTCTTTATGTGAATGATGTAGTGTTTAATAATGATATTTGATGTCAAGAAGAAAAGGCAGCATCCTCCTTGAACCTTAAAATTGAGATGGTTATTGAGGGTCTGATTTCACAGTTTATATTTAAGCTGAAAATGAAGCTTTTGCTCTTCAGTTCTATGAAGGTTGATCTACCGCTGTCTCAGCTTCAATAACAACTCATATTTTTTAAATGGAGTTTTTACATTTAACTCTCAGTAAAAAGAATCTCAACTTGAATGTGTCCTGCAAGTCCTTTATGATGTATTTCTGTTTGTGATGTTACTTTGCAGGGCTCCTGGCTCCAGACAACAGCACAATGACAGGTGAATGAACATTTCAAATGGCTTTGTAGAAATGCATTTAGCCGGACTTGTGGCTGATTGAGTAACTTTGTGAGAATAATGTGGATATGTCTGTGAAAAGTATACATTTGTGAGTTGTGTACATGTTGAAAGATCCATGTTTCTTTTAATACCAAAAGGTTTACATTTTCTAATAGAATCTGAGCCTGAAGTGCTCCTCACTGCAGCTGTGTGGTTTCTACAGAGCCGTATGTGTTCAGGCTGGTGAGAGGAGCCGGCCACTGTGACGGAGATCTGGAGGTGAAAACACCCAACCTGGAGTGGAGAGCAGTGGACTCAGCTGACTCTCATCTAACGTTGGCAAACAAAGTGTGTGCAGAGCTCGACTGTGGTTCTGCTGTTTCTGTGAAAAGTGAGGTTGGTGATTTTCAACTGATCTGGCAAATCATCCCTGACTGTGATGAATCTTCACTGAACGATTGTTTTGGGAGTGAGCCACACATCTCTCGATCTCATCTGAGCCTGAAGTGTTCAGGTAAGTGTATAAATATTCTACAGCTGTTTCCTCTTTATTGACAGAGCATCCAGCTGATGTCACGGAGCAATAATCAATAATCAATAATCAATAATGTGTAGGGTTCAGTGGAGGACACTGTAGATCATTGAGTTCAGTTCAATTGTGAGAGTCAGTCTGTGGAGTGTCTGTCTTTATTCATCCTCTCTCTGTGTCCTCAGACTCTGTGTCTGTCTTTATTTGTCCTCTCTCTGTGTCCTCAGACTCTGTCTTTATTTGTCCTCTCTCTGTGTCCTCAGACTCTGTGTCTGTCTTTATTTGTCCTCTCTCTGTGTCCTCAGACTCTGTCTTTATTTGTCCTCTCTCTGTGTCCTCAGACTCTGTGTCTGTCTTTATTTGTCCTCTCTCTGTGTCCTCAGACTCTGTGTCTGTCTTTATTCGTCCTCTCTCTGTGTCCTCAGACTCTGTGTCTGTCTTTATTCGTCCTCTCTCTGTGTCCTCAGACTCTGTCTTTATTCGTCCTCTCTCTGTGTCCTCAGACTCTGTCTTTATTGTCCTCTCTCTGTGTCCTCAGACTCTGTGAGGCTGGTCCATGGGTCCAGTCTGTGCTCAGGACAACTGGAGGTCCACTGGGACCAGTCCTGGACCTCAGTCTGTGAAGAGGACTTTGACCTGAGGGGTGCAGAGGTGGTCTGCAGGGAGCTGGGCTGTGGGGCTCCTTCTCTCCTCCAGGGGGCGCTCTATGGAGAGGGGCAGGCTCCTCTGGGGCAGACGTTCCAGTGTGAGGGACATGAGTCTGCTCTGATGGACTGTACCAGGTCCAGCCGGGGAGGGACAGCTCCTATTGTGAACAAGGGTTGAGCCCCTCCTCTTGTGTTGTCCCTTCTTTATATACATATCTTTTCTCTTTCCTTTTTTTTTTTTATATTTTGGGTTTTTTGGGGGGTCGGGAGGGGGGGGGGGCGGGGGGGGGGGAAGGGCGTGGGTAGTGAACGTCGAAAAAAAATAAAAGGGAGAATGGGTAAATGTGGCGTTTTTGAAGAATCCCAGAACGCAGCGGCTGAAATGTGTCATCGTTTGGATTGTGGCTACGTGGTTTTTGGAAAAAGAGGTCCTTCTTCTGAACCTGCTTGGATGTTAAACTTCTTCTGTCTCCAGTCAACATCTTCACTGAGGGACTGTGTGATCATACGTGATATGTATAGTACTGACATTTATGTCCTCACCTGCTCAGGTAGTTTCTATTGTTTTAACTTCATATGCATTTATTTATTTTCTTTTAAAAATAGCAAATAATCTGTTTTCTTGATTAAAAAGTAGCATGTAATTACTTACTTTATGTTACACCCAACAGTTTGTGAATATGACCAAAGTAAACACAGAAGACATAGAACAGACTGCAGCATAGTTTACGCTTTTGATGAAAGAATGCAGTAACTACAAAAGTTAATTATTTCCTACAGATAGTCTCAATAATAAAAGCAATGGTTATGATCAAACCTGGAGCAGAGACAGAAGGTGCTCGGCCGCTCGGGTCGACACAGAGCAGTGCACTTCTGCAGCAGGCCTCCTCACTTCTGTGGCAGGAGTTTAACTCATTTTGGTCGTATGTCATATCTTCAAACTGGTTTAACTGACAATGACCAAACAGCTGTTTGTCTTGTCCTCAGACTCTGTGTCTGTCTTTATTTGTCCTCTCTCTGTGTCCTCAGACTCTGTCTTTATTCGTCCTCTCTCTGTGTCCTCAGACTCTGTCTTTATTCGTCCTCTCTCTGTGTCCTCAGACTCTGTCTTTATTTGTCCTCTCTCTGTGTCCTCAGACTCTGTGTCTGTCTTTATTCGTCCTCTCTCTGTGTCCTCAGACTCTGTCTTTATTCGTCCTCTCTCTGTGTCCTCAGACTCTGTCTTTATTCGTCCTCTCTCTGTGTCCTCAGACTCTGTCTTTATTCGTCCTCTCTCTGTGTCCTCAGACTCTGTGTCTGTCTTTATTGTCCTCTCTCTGTGTCCTCAGACTCTGTGAGGCTGGTCCATGGGTCCAGTCTGTGCTCAGGACCACTGGAGGTCCACTGGGACCAGTCCTGGACCTCAGTCTGTGAAGAGGACTTTGACCTGAGGGGTGCAGAGGTGGTCTGCAGGGAGCTGGGCTGTGGGGCTCCTTCTCTCCTCCAGGGGGCGCTCTATGGAGGGGGGCAGGCTCCTCTGGGGCAAACGTTCCAGTGTGAGGGACATGAGTCTGCTCTGATGGACTGTACCAGGTCCAGCTCAGGGGACACCTGCTCATCTGGAAAAACTCTGGACCTCACCTGTTCAGGTAAAAAGGGGCGGGGCTTTCATTTGATTCTCATGGTCCTACTTTTCTGCTGTGATGGTATTGAGTGAGTTTCAAAAATTTGAAGTGCATTTTAAAGAAAAGAAAATCAAACAAAAGAAAATCTCTTGGTAGCTGAGTTTGTTTTCTTTTATAAACAAACTGAAATTCTCATTACATAATACATAATAAAATATGAATAAAACATAATAAAACAGCCTCTTCTCCGTCCAGAGCCAGTCAGGTTGGTGGGACGGCCCAGTCGCTGCGCTGGGACTCTGGAGCTGAGGCACCAGGGCGAGTGGAGACCTGTGGATGACTACTATAATCCCTGGGACCTCACCATTACAGCCGCTGTGTGTCGACAGCTGGACTGTGGTTCAGCTGTTTCTGGAAGAACAATAGAGGTTCTGTACAGGCCTGTGTGGTTGGTGTCACATCCCTGTTTAAAGATGTCCTCCCTGAAAGAGTGTGTGCTAATGGGAGTTAACATCGGCCGGAATCTGGGCATCGAGGTGGTGTGCACAGGTAACAGTGGGAAAAAAAAAAACAGGGAAAACAATAATAACAATAACAATAACATTTTAACACCTTCCAAACAGAAGTGAATTGAGGATGCAGAAGACAATCAAATAAATGCCCTTTTTACATTTTTGTTACTATCTCAGCTATAAGCTATATTACTTTTTAAAGTAATAATCATGCACCAAAATATCTTTTCTTATGTCAATATTTTTAGATGATGACCATTTGCACCTGTTTAAACTTTGAAGAGGTGGTTTATCCAATAATATCCTCTCTGTCCTTGTAGATTTACTGAGTTGTCCCAACATCTCTCTGTCTGTCTCTGCTGACGGGGTCTCCCAGGCCCAGCCTCAGGGGCTCCGTGTGCTGCTGGGCTCAGACTTCAGCGTCTCATGCTCTGTCCAGCCTCAGTTTCCAGGAGGCTTCTTCCAGCTCATCTCTCCCACTGTGGACCCAGCTCAGAACCACATCCTGCCAGCTGTCAATCACTCCGCCCACTTCCTGTTCTCTGACGCTGGCTCCGCCCACAAAGGGGGCTACACCTGTGTTTATCACCTCCATGTTTTCTCCCACAACTTCTCCTCTCAGAGCCAGACCCTCTATCTCTCTCTCGGAGGTACACTGGACATATATATTGTCTTATTAGCACATAACATAAAAATAGGAACTTTTGTAATAGGATTTAACAGTTTATTCCAATCTGGTGGTTTTCTGCTGCAGCCCGTGATTCAGATCTGATCCTGAGGGTGGCGCTCATCCTCCTGTTGAAGCTCATATATATCCTTGCCTTCTACTTCTTCTACTGGAAGGTACGATGCAGCTTTATTAAGTGGATTCACATTTGATTCAAAAACACAATGGCCTTCATTTGATTAAACTTTAAAGCGATAAATACACTCAGATTTACGCCCCAAAACACCGCTGGATTATATATTTTATATGTCCATTTAATATGTATTTCAGGTGACTTTTTTGTTGTTTTCTCCTTAGAAAGTTTCTCGTATTTGCAGAACGTTTAAAACTTTTTATGAGCTAGTTTTGTGGTGAGTGGACTAAGGAAACAGCAGCTGATACTGTTCAAAATACTCTTTTTATACACTGTATGATAAGGATTTTCACGGATGTATTATTAGACCTTATTGTTATATTATAATTTATTGTAAACTATATGAGACAATATTATAATACATTTAATTTGTTATGTTAGAGAATTTATTTTTTATTTGATGATTTTCTTAGGGGTAGCTTATAATCATAGCTCTACCCCTTACCCCTTCCATTGGAGGGCCAAGGGGTAGGGCTAAGGGGAAGGGGTAGGGCTAAGGGGTAAATTAGAGAATTCAGATTAGGCGTTAAGTTTAATCAGAGCTGTGTGCTGCCTTCTTTTTTCAGGCCAGCAGAGGGCAGCAGCCAGGACTACAGTGACTTCATCCTGATCAGTGAAGAGATCAAGCTCAGATTTTCCAAATGTACATATGCATTTTTAAAAGGTAATGGACATATTTTCAGGTTATATGAATAAAATGAGTTGAATGAGTGAATCAGACCCCAAACACGTGATGAAAACTGTGACATAAAGAAGATCATGTGTGACGCTAGAGTCATGCAAGACAACTCTCTCCTGATTAAATCATTTACTGCTTTGTTTTTTACAGTGACCATGTTATCTTTATACATGCATCATAATGATATATATTTTCTTATAAAACAGAGAGAACAGTTACTTAAAAATAGCCTCAAGCTGTAATAACGATTTAATAATAACTAATTAAACTTCACAGCAATCTCAAATGTGTCTCTAAAGGAAGCAGGGGGTTAAGCTTGGTACTGTCTCACTTATATTTATCTGTTCAAATGTCACTTTTACAATACTCTTTGAACTGAACAGCAGCATGTTGCAGTATTCTGGAAGGCTACTGCTTTAGACATGACAATTCCAAATAAAAAGCTTTTGCAAGAAATGAACATTGTGTGTGTTTTTCAATGTTAAACAAAGCATTAACTGAACTTAAAACGATTATTCTTTTGCATCTCGAGGGTCTGGAGCTGCTGCTTTGGACAACAAAGTCGTATTAAATTTCTTGTAATGGATTTATAGTAATAGAACGTTTTTTTTTAAATGACGCTTTTTGTTCCTCTTGTGCACAGAACCTGCCAAACATGACAAAACTAACATAAATGAATGGCTTGGGTCCAAATCCAGCTCAGGGTTTTTTTTGTTTGTTTTTTTTTTTTTGCTGTGTTACTATCTCCACTGACCTATTTATTTATTTATTTATTTATTTATTTATTTATTTATTTATTGTTTTTACTGTGTGTGCAAATGTTAGCATCACATTGACAGGCCACAGCATACATTAATAAATGCTTTAGCAGTAGGATAAACACAGACTATTTGTCATAAAAAAGAAAGATCATGAAGGATATCTTTGGACTACTTTCTTTCCAGGCAGCTTTGGCAGATACAGCCTGTGATTCCTGGCAGTTTAATCATTTGTGTCAACAATTCTGGGTTCACGGCTTCGAATGTTTGACCCAAAGTGACAGTTCTTACCAGAATATGACCGTAACATGAATCTAACTAAAGTAATAAAACACTTTTTCATGTACCTTTATTATTTTTGAATTCTTACTGTAAACAAAACAGAGTCAAAGTTGATGGAAAACGTCTTCTGGACAGAAAAGCCAGTGTCAGTTTTATGAATCGTTAGAGTGCAAACATTTCAGCAACAGCAAACAAACAAAGCAAATACATTTACTTTTACAGACGGGAAACAGCTCCCTTCACAGCTGAGTAAAGTCCAATGCTGCAGGCTTTCAGACCCTAGACTGTTTTAACAGTTTAAGACAGTCTAGGACCAAGACTTCAATTGGTCGACATGGTTGGCTGGACAGTCCCCAGCGTTTTGGCTTTTATTTTTTCATTTCTCTACTGCTGCAATGGACAGAGACAGTAAGCTTTGTTTACTCATTTATTGTTTATTGTAAATATAGACACACATTTAAAATGCTTAATTTTATCTACTGTGAAAGAAATGCCGTGCACTTTTGCAGATGCAACTTTTTCCATCACAAATGACGTCGGATACTGGGATGAATGATATATCCACAGGATCTTTTGACATTTTCGGTTTGGGTTGTTTTTCTGAATGACTTAGACATTATTTTGAGGCTCATGAGACACTAGTATCACTGTCCCAAGAGAACTTTTTTTGGTATCACAACAGTTTTTTTTAAATAAATGTTTACATAAAAGTTCACTGACATAATTTTATCTGCAAGGCTCTGAAAGATTGTGTTTCCAAAGAGACATTAATGGCTACTTTAAGGAGAAGACTGAAAGAAGTTGTAAGAAGGAGTTCTGATTAAAATCTGATTTTACAAAACTCAAGGTGTTCAATAAAATAAACAGTTTCACTTTAATTCATGAAGTGCTAGTGGGACATGTTTTAGGCGAGTTGCAGTAGAGAGTCAAACCATTTACTATGATTTAATGAGTAGATGCTAAATTGTTGGTCCTCTTTTCGCTCTGGCTCCCTCTGGATCATATCTATCTCCAAGCTGTCACATGATCATTTCTTGAGCCACTCTGGGAATAGATATAGCCCTTCTATCTTTGTTAAGGAAGTCTGACTCTGGTCCGGCATGTGCAGGCTACTGGAACAGTTCATGGTTGTGGGCCAGTCTCGCCTGTGGTTTAAGCTTTAGGGGTTTTTTGTTGGTCTTTGGGAAACTGGGTCCAAGTAGAAATAGTTATTGTAACAGTGAGAACAGTATAAATAGCAGCATAGCCCCAATGTTTAAGTCGTCGACGTTTGCATAAACTCTCGTCCGTCTGACTGTCGATTAATTTTGTTGCTGCTGTTTTATTGTTTTACTGCACACGTTGTTTTATTGTTAAGCACTTTGTAAACTTTGTAAATAATGCCTTTCTGGGAGGGTTCTTGAAACTGTGCTGACAAGGTGAATGTCTTGCTCTGTAGAAGTTTCGTCCTTGTGGCTCCAAATCTGATAAGGACAGACAGCCCAGAGAACATCTTCCTTCAGGCCAGTGATTTTAGCGGTAGCTCCATCGATGTGACCATTACCATCAGAGACTTCCAGACAGCGGAGCCGCTGTCCAAACACTCTGCAACACTCAACAGTGACAATAACTTCCTCACTGTTACGTCCATACAGGTCAGTCCTAACACAGTCTGTGAGGCTGGTTGAGGTAAAAGACTGGAGATATATATATATATATATATATTATATATATAATATATAATTGAGTCAACTCAATTTGATTTATGGCCCAGTCTTTCTCCAGATATATTGTTTTGGCATTACCATTGTGTTACAACTGACTCCAGATCAGATTGTAACACCAGGTGGGGTAATGAGTAATAAAAAACAAACTTAGAAAACTCTTTAGTCACATTTTCACAACAGTTTTGACCCAAAATAAACTAAAGAAGACGCTCCTGCTGTAGAGTAGCCTACATTCAGTGACTGTCACTTTTACTCTCATTACAGAAATTAATCCACAATAGCAGACAACATTGTCTTTTCTCATTGAGAATGATTGTAATAAGAGTTTAAGCTGTCCCTGTCCCCTGCAACCATCATAATAGCTCCATGCCACTTCCCTTGTGAGCCCAGAATGAAACGACTATATCTATATATATTTATATGCACTGTCTTGTGGCTCAGCAAAATCCTTGCTGCTTTCAACAGAGATCAATGAATTCTTGACACAAAAACAAACTGACCCTTAGTCCAAGCAGCCGTCAGCATTTTGTCTCAACCTGCCTTTGGCTTCAGTCACTTGAGTGAAATAATGGTCACACCCCTGAGTAACTTTTGACCAGAGCTCAGTAGAAACCAGGCCTATCTCACCCACAGTCATTTTTTAAAGTAAGCAGGAGTTCTGAAAGCGTTTAACAAAACTGCTTCTGTTCAATGGTGTGTATTTTATCAGATTAGATTGCTTTTGCTCAATGCTTTTAGTCTAAATGTGTGATTTTGACAAAACAAAGCTGAGACACGGTGCTGAAGTGACACACAAAAATACATAACAGAACTAACATAAACTAACAACAGAAAAAATATTAGTTCTGTAGTTCTTCCTGTGTCTGACTTCAATCCCAGGTGCCGTCCCACGGTTTAAAACGTGATGAGAAGGCAAATAAGTTTGTGGTTCTGAAAGTCCAGTTTGGAAGCCACCACACTGAAGAAAGAGTCATCATGGTGTCCTTTCAGGCCGGGTACATCTTCATTCAGACGGACAAGCCAATTTACAGACCAGGGGACACTGGTGAGAGCTGCACATACGACATTAATCAATATATCACTTTTCAAGCTGCAAAAATCTGAAATAGTTCTTAAAAAGTTCCCACATGCTTCACGCACACAGCTTCAGTTTTTTTATATGAAACAAACCAAAATGATGCACACACCAAATGTAATTGTACTGTATTTTCTTCTGCAGTTCAGATTCGTTTTTGTGTCCTCACTGTCCTTCAAGGCCAGTGATGCCACTGCCATATCATTGGATATAAAGGTAAAATATATATATAGTCTAATATTGCATTGTTTATGTGAAAGCTGCTTGTAAACAGCACTGACATCAAGCTATGTTCACACTTGTGGCCCACTTCATTTAGTTTACACAAAGAAAACCGTTTATTTATTTTGGTCCAGTTCTGTGCTAATCAGACAGCTCCACTGTGATGATTTGATTTTGAAAGCATCTGTTAACGAGACAAGAACCCAACTCATGTGGCTTTATGATTGTTTTGTTGTGAAGTTAGTGCTATATATGATTGAAAAATACAATTGTATCCCATTTCTTGTATAAAAGTATCCTGATACATCTTAAAACTCAACATTCATCACCCATTTTACCATGTTTTAATTTAAAATGAACCCAGCTGGAACAAATTGGTTTTTAATTTTTCCCTTAGTCTCCTACCCTTTTTTCCCTTTTTTTATTTTATTTTTGCTGATGGTTAGGCTCTGACCAAGACAATAAAGATATCTGTCTTTTTGTTTTAAAGAATCCTGAAGGTGTGATTGTCGAACAGAAATCTAGAGTGAGATCTATAAATGGGGTTTACAAAAGATCGTACCCTCTTCCGGACATTGCAAGGTAAGAATCTTCTTGTTTTAAACAAGAAAACATGGCTAGAACATATTCGTGATATAAGAAAGGTACTTCTCGTCCCGTTGATAAACATGTCTTATCCTTACAGTGAAGGAAAATGGATTATTGTTGGAAAGTTCGACCACTGGCCCCAAAACAACTTTAATGCAACATTTGAGGTGAAAAAATACGGTATGTTCCATGTACTTGTATTACATGTGTTTTTTAGTTTTATTCTCCGAGGAGTGTGCTAAAGGCTACATCCACAAAAGGAGCTCATCACTCCATCTAGTGGCACCAAAGTGATATAACACACCACCTTTATGTTTATAATGGTGCAACAATCAAACCATCAAGTCTTATTTACAACAACTCATTAATTAGAAAAAAATACTGCTAACAACCCATGTGTTCACATAAAGATGGAGATTGTTCTAAAGTAATTATACGTACTCTTCTTCTTTTTGTCTAAGTGCTTCCTGCCTTCAATGTCACTTTATACCAAACAAACCGCTTTCTGGATGTGGACGACTTGAACTACAAGTGGAAATCAAAGCAAGGTGTGTCCAAAAAATAAATAAAGCAAACTCAGTTTGTTTAATGATGAAAAAGTATGTCTCAATGATAGACTGATAAATCTAGATCTAACACAACTCAATC